>VMKM01001228.1:0-165123 GCA_008360985.2 Macquaria ambigua | reverse complement strand
TATTTCCAGTTGGACAATACAGCAGTTTAAGAAATACACAACCAACATTTATCATTTTTGGAGGTTTTGTTCTTCATTAAATCCTTGTGTAGAAAAAGGTCTACATTGCGCTAAGTAATGCTAAGTACTAACTTGTCAATAATCAATCAATACTTTTTTTTTAATGTTCCGCCCCATCCAGGCTGTGATTGGTCGGTTCACGAAAAGTGACACTGACGAGCGCATCGACTTTATGAAAAGTTGAACTTGTTTCAGCAAAAGACACCCGAGATAACTAATAGCCAGCCAAACCCAAACCGTGCTTATCTTATCCCTGTTGTCTTCTGTTTTACGGGCAGACGACGCATCTCTCAGCTCTTGTTTTTGAATAATGAGCTGCTCGAGCGGCCCACAGAGCGACCGGCACACTGGGATTTCTCCCGGTGCTCCCGATGGCCAGTCCGACTATGTTTTGAACGATTATCAGCGGGCAGCGGAGGATGTTACAGTTTGGTTGTCAACTTCACTCGCACGCTGTGCTCCTAAATTATTTTTCCGGTTCGCACATACCTAATTTTAGGCGCAAATGCGAGTAAAATACTCACACTGTAGAGCCCTGACAAACTTCCAGACTTTTGCTGGTTCCAGTTTCTCTAATGTGAGGATTTGTTCTTTTCTCAATTTTACATCAGTGTAAATTCAGTATGTTTGAGTTTTGGCCCTTACAGGTAATATGAGGATGTCACAGTGGGCTGTGGGAATTGTAAAAGCCATTTTTACACCACTTTATGATTTTTTTCTTTTTTATAGACTAAACAATAAAAATAAATAAACTTATAGTGAAAATAATCCTTAGTTGCAGCACTAGGTAGAACATAGCTTTAAATCTTGACACATGCACATTAGTTTGTAGTCATATGTAAATTTATACTGTTTCAACAGCAGCAAATATCTGTTTCTCCTCTGATCATCAGTGAGACTGGTACATTATTGCTTGTCCCTGTATTGAAACATTTACACATTCGTCTCACGTCGTGTTCCCCCTGCTGTCCCTCTAACTGCGCTGTTGTGACAAACTCTCATCTCCATTCACCTCTGCTCCACTGACAGGAAGTTGACCAATGTAAACATGACCTTGCAGTCATTTTACAATCTCTCATACACAAGTGTGTGTGTGTGTGTGTTGTGTTGTGTTGTGTTGTGTTGTGTGTGTGTGTGTGTGTGTGTGTGTGTGTGTGTGTGTGTGTGTGTGTGTGTGTGTGTGTGTGTGTGTGTGTGTGAGCATGGCTGCACACACACATATCTTAACATATTACTGTTTCTTTACTTACAGTATGTCATTATTTCCTGGTTCATCATTGTTTTCCAGCAGTTATGAAATGCCTTTGCTGTGTGATTAGCAGGTTTATTAATTTGCTTGACAAACTAAACAGGATGGCCAGCGGAACTGGCCAAGTTTCATAGTGTTGAACTGTTGGTGGAATAATACAGCAGATATCGGTCACGTGGCTTTATTTTTCATTGTTAAAACATTCAGGTGACTTATTCTCACATTACCTGGTCCTGTTGTGTCAGCCTTGATATGTTGCTTGTCTCATTTTAGGAATAATTTTGTCAATTATTGATGTATAGTCTCAGGTGTCCTTTTTGGTTGTTTTAGCTTGTGGCTCTAGTATTAAGAAGAGCTGAATTGATTAGTCAATTAATTGATTAGACAATTGACAGAAAATTACTCAGCAACTTACTATTCTGATAATCGATTAATCATTTTTCAAGCAGAAATGCCAAACATTCACTAGTTCCCGCTCTTCAATTGTGATCATTTGCTGCTTTTATGTGTTTTACATCATTGTAATCCGAATATCTTGAGGTTTTGGACCGTTGGTCAAACAAAACGAACAATTTGAAGACATTTCTTGGGCTGTGAGAAATTGTGATGGGCATTTTTTCTCTATTTTGTTGACATTTTGTACATTAAACAATCAATTGATTACTCGAGAATATAATCAGCTTAATTGATAATAAAAATAATCGTTAGTTGTAGCCTTAGTATTAAGATGCTGTTGTTTCATATTTGGTGAATTTGATCTTCAAATTCTGAAAAGTTGCATTTTCAGTGGACTTAGTGACGGACAGGAATTCAAAACTTTTTTTTTTTTTTTTTTTTTAATTGAACAAGTCTGAAAAAATCTACAAATGAATGGGTTTTCATGACCCCAGATATTTATTCTAAACACACACTAAAACTCTGTCAAAAACATTACTCAAACTTAACTCTAAACCAGCTGCAGGCTTAATATAGTCCAGAATTTATGACTGAACTACAGGCCAACATCTGGAGGGGGATGGAGTTGATACACGCATGCATGCACAGTTGCCATTAAAGAGGAAACCGCCGACTCAAACGTGGTGTGAAGTCCTCATCCGGTGGAATCCCACACAACACGGCACAAGCCTGCACAGGATCCACAGATCAGGTTACCATGGTTATAGATCCAGCCGGTAACTCTGTCCACCAGCCTGCGTATTATTCTGGGATGAGTTAAAATTACCACCGCAGTTGTCTTTGTTCCTCCTCACACTCAGGAAAAGCACAGAAGAAAACTATTTCTTCTGCTCTCTCTTACACACGCACGCACGCACGCACGCACGCACACGCACACGCACACACATACACACTTTATAATAATATAATGAAAAGTTATTCTGTGTTTATGAAATTGCAGATTTCCCCTCTGTTGCATAATCACATAAACTCAGTTTCAGTTCTCTCTTCTCTCGCTCCACTTCCCTGTGTCTCCCTTGTTTTTCTCTCTGTTGTCTGATGCTTTGGTGTGTCTGTGTGTGGGTGTGTCTGTGTGTGTGTGTGGGTGTGTCTGTGTGTGTGTGTGGGTGTGTCTGTGTGTGTGTGGGTGTGTCTGTGTGTGTGTGGGTGTGTCTGTGTGTGTGTGGGTGTGTGTGTGTGTGTGGGTGCGTGTGGTGTGTCTGTCTGTGGGTGTGTCTGTGTGTGTGTGGGTGTGTCTGTGTGTGTGTGGGTGTGTCTGTGTGTGTGTGTGTGGGTGCGTGTGGTGTGTCTGTCTGTGTGTGTGTGTGTGTGTGTGTGTGTGTGTGTGTGTGTGTGTGTGTGTGTGTGTGTGTTCTCAGCCAACACCAACAGACAGAAAACACAGGGATGAGGAGAGTGTTTCTGTCTGTTGGGCGACAGTGGAGAAAAGGGGCATTTGAGGATATCATGCTACAGTAGCATGGCTCTTCTGGTGTTGGTGCATGCCTCATCAGACTTTAAATCACCCAAAGGCTGCTGGGATACTTTCTGACACACTCCACATCTCACAACTGACTCGCGGTACTGAGAGAGCCTCAGGCTGGGCAGCACTGAGGTCAGTTGTGTGCTGTTTTCATGCGCTGTGTGCAATAGTACTCATCGGTCAGAAAATGACTTTCTAATGATTTTTGTCATCATGTCGCATTGTTAAAGGATGATTCTGGTTTATTATGACGTGGGTCTGATTTTTGTAGTTTTACCCATCATTTCTGTCAATTGTGATAACATTGTAATTGTGAACAAAATCTTTAAAAAGAATGTAAGAAATATGTGCATTCAGACAATCCGACAGATTGTAAACAAGCCAACAGTTTAATCATATTATCTAAACCAATTTATTTGGATGTAAATCCTGAAGCAAGCGAAATGTTGGTAATAGTCCCTCATTGAACAGGAAAACTGAATGCACATAACTACTCAAAGATGTGGTGGGTAAGTTGAAGTAGTAAATCTGTCTGTAAAATGTGATAGATGTTTACCTTGTTTGTTTTCTCTTCCACATAAGTTTGGATAACCAAACACTCAAACTACTCCAAATATCTGCTCCACTAGACAATATCTTAAAGCCCCCCCTGAATTTAGAATTTACTGTGAAATCCACATTCTTTTATTTTAGGGTTGGTTTAATTGTTTATTTAGATCCCCATTAGCTACTGTAACAACATTAGCTGCTCTTCCTCAGCTCCACATAATGTGGTTACAATACTTCCATAAAAACATTTAAATCATTAAATTCTCTAACAAGGCTGCAAAGTTTGTGCACAACAATTAGCATTTTATTCCACATAACACTCCTGACAGCTGTTACCAAATGCTCCATTTATTTTGGACCTAAAAGAAAAATGGAGGTTTAAAAAGCGTTGTGTTGAGTGAAACACCTGGTCAGTGACCCTCAGGTAATTTTAGTCCCTGGTTTAAAACTTGTATGATCACCTGACTGCTCATGTTTCTTGCCTAGTGGATTTCCTTTGGCGATGTTCCAGCCTTTCCAGATCTTAACTTGATGAGTACAATGTCATTGTTGCCTTTAAGATGAACGATGGCCAAACTCTCTCTCTCTCTGTCTCTCTGTCTCTCTCTCTCTCTCTCTCTCTGTCTCTCTGTCTCTCTCTCTGTGTCTCTCTCTCTCTCTCTGGCCAGCCAGAATCACATGAACTTGAACATGCCTTTTTGTCATGTATAAGATGAAAATACAGGAATATTTTGCATAACTCAGAGGAAATACAGGGTTTTGATCAACAGTTCCCCTCAGAATTAGGCAGTATCTCTTAATAAAAAAAAAAATTAAAAAAAGATGTCTGGTTGGTCAAACATAGCTTTACGTTGTCATTTTATGTATTTATGAATTTGTTACTTCAGAAAAGAAATGAGATTGTATCAAGTTCCTTTAACATCCTTAACCCCAGCTGGACTTTATGACTTATTAAAGGCTCTTTAATGAATGCAATAATAATAATGCAATGCTCATCTATAACTTAACTTTTTCTATATAAGCTTTACCTTTGGCTGGCTACACCTGGCTTCTTCTTTTTTTCTTTCTCTCATTATTCCTAAACTTACATGCAGCCTCTGTTGGTGGAAGACTTAATTGCAACACATTTCACTCTTGCTGCCTTCCTAAAGTCGTATTTCACCTGAGAATCTGAATTAAAAACATCAGTCACACTAACTTTTGCTTGTGATTAAATGCTGTCTGTCGAATTAACTTATGTCTCACCTCCCTCCTCCTTAACCCTTCTGCCTCTCTCCTCTCTGCCTCCTCCCCTGTCTCTTCTTCTTTCCTCTCTTCTTCTTCTTCCTCTCTTGCCCCTTCCACACAGATGCTCCCAGCCGCCCAGCTTGACAGGAGTGATGGGATGTGTCAACTAGGTATTGCACCTATCCCAACATTTTTACACTGCAAGCAGGGAGACTGGCTGGGTGGGAAAGCATATTTTGGGATAAAATTAAAAATAAGAACTTTTGAAAAGGGAATATGACATAGAAGAAAGGTGGTAAGAAGGCACAGCACAGGTGACGCCAGGTAGACATGTGCTGACACTTAATAAGACAGTTACGTACAGGTTTATGCGCAAGTAAACCATGGAGTTTCACAAAATAGATTTGATAGAGGCCAATAGTTTCATTAAAGATATCTGCACTTGCTCTTTTTTTTTTTTATGGCTGAACAATTTGAAGAATATATCTAAAAGTATTTTTGGGGAGGGCATCATTGCCTTTTTATAGTTGATGGACAGTAGATAGATGGAGGAAGACATGACGCAACAAAATTCTCCAGTTGGGCTCGAACCAGGCATTTATGATTAATATAGTCAGTGTTTTAAAACTCAAGGCAATTCTGAGCAATAGTGTGATTAAAAATTCAATTATTTTGTGTAAATTCATACCCAGGCCTATATTAGTGGCCTCTGTGGTATGAAACAAGTTTTTTTTTTTTTTTTTTTTAACCAGTCAGGGATCATAGCTATCAAAGTCAACGGTCGGAGATTAAACTCTCCACTTTTTTACAGCTTGTTAAGAAGTTGTTAATAATGTAAGTTATACTTAAAACATAGCTCATATAAAAACAGTTACTCGTTCACTCTATATTTTTTACAAGCATTTAAGAAACCTGTGAGACATCATGTTAAGGATTTTTTATATACCGGTATGTATGTATGTATGTATGTATGTATGTATGTATGTATGTATGTATGTATGTATATATATATATTTGGTCATTTGGCTTTTAGTTTTGGCCAATATACCTTTTTTAAGTTAGCATGGATAGTAGACACACAAGCACTCCAAAAGAAATACGTTTTGTTCTTAATTGTTCCAAAGTCACAAACATGAAAGAGCAAATCATCAGAGTATGAAAAGCAAAGGATGTCACACTCCTAACATCACCCTCTAGACACACACATATAATGAAAGATTGGAGAAAGCAAAGAAACAAAAAACATATATAGAGTTAATTAGCTATACTGTACTGCTGTGATACAAAATGTGTTTTTGTTTTTTTTAATCAAAGTACAGAGTTGGTTTGGTAACTTGGTTTCTAAGTAATGAATGAAAAGCCCTTTAAATAATGAAACGGCTTTGCATCGCAAAGTGGGAGGAAGGAAACAAGATCCTTAGTTCACTCTTCACCCATCTATAAGCCTATTTGGGAGGCTTAGGTCAACATTTTCAAGGTATTACTTCCATTATTGATCCATAATTATTTTGTGTTGAATGAACCTGTCAGTCGACCCTGAAGCTCTAGTACAGTACTGGTGTGTGATGCAGTTGCATTTAAAGCAGGACATCATGGGTCATGAACTGGCTAATGCAACTGTCTTAATGAGCCTCAACGAGACCGAAGCAGTGTAATTTTGAAATGAGAACATCCTTACAGTACAGTGGTGTCGGAGATGTCACCTGAGATATCATCTTTCTTTGATGCCCAAAGCTCGATTCATCCACTGAGTGACTGGAGTGTCTTTAGTAGAGAATGTTTATTCTTTTCACATAGTGTGTATTTATTTAATCAGGATGTCTCATTGAGATCAAGATCTCTTTTATAAGAGAGACCTGAGATCAAAATACCATCACACATATACATACACAAATTAAAATGGTCACAAACATTAATGATATGAGCACAAGTACAACAAGTCCCTCAGAGGAATGATTGTCTCTAGTTGATTCCACTTCTGCGTTTATGAAGGGAAATGTTTCTGAGTAATTTCGGTTCAGAGAACACCTGAAGATATGTTGTTGTGTCTTTTATTAATGGGTTTGGCTGGCAGCTGAGTGACGCCTCTCAACACTGAGATCTTGACAGCTTTTCACTTTCTCATACTTTTGATTTCAATACTGTGAGTGAGTGACAGTTAATGATCCATTAAATAAAAGGCACTGAGCAGAGATTAGAGAATATCGCACCACCCCTGCTAGGACAAACTGACGTTCCTCTCTCTGCCTCCTGCACCTCTTTCATCAGCTCTCAACTCTGATCATTCTGTTCCTCCTCTCCATCAAACACGCGTCCACGTTTCACTGTTTTTTTTTTTTGTTGTTTTTTTTTTTTTCCCCTAACTCCTTGCATAATCTCACCTCTCTATATATTTGCCTTCTCCTCTCTTCTTGTGTCCGTCAGACAGTGACCTGTTGGTAACATGGATTATTAACTGAAGTGTAGAAATCGGTTCTCCCAAAGGCAACTTATTATTTCTCAATTAATCAGGTGATTATTTGTTAACGATTGGTGTAGGGCTGCTTATTTTCATTGTAAATTCATTTGCTGATTATTTTCTTGATTATTCAGTTAATTGTTTGAAATGCCCACTATAATTTCTTAAAGGCCAAGGTCAAGTTTATTTATATAGCACAAGGTGACGTCTTCAGATTGTTAGTTTTGTTTGACTAATGGTCCAAAACCCAAAGATTCAGTTTAATATCACAAAGAAAATCAGCAAATCCTCACAATTGAGAAGCTAGAACCAGTTCATTCTTGGCAATTTTGCTTGAAAAATGACTTAAACGATTAATTGATTATCAAAATATCTGATTAGCTGTTTCAGCTCTAGGTTGGTTAATCACCTAGTCAAGTTATGAGCCAAAACCAGTGTTTTAAAAGTTCTTTTATAATCTGTTTAGCAACCAAAAAACCTACAGCAGCCAAAATAGACCTGAAATGTTTTGATATGAAACAGAGAAAAGGAAGCAGATCTTGGCTATAACCAGCATGTTGATTTCTCTTTTTACTTGATAAATTATTTATCCAGAATCGATGGGACAAAAAAACAAGAGACTCGATAAGTCAGGTTTCTAATTAACAAGAAGTATGGCCTGGCAGCCTCTCAGGCTCTCTGATGGGATCAGACCTTCACAATGAAGTTAGGATATTAGAACGCTTAAAGTAATAAATCAAGATATTAATCTTTCTGTTTATCTGTCTTTGTTTTTTCCCCAGCAGGTGAGACAGTCCTGGAGCATGTAATCGGACTGAAGGATTCATCTGCAGTGTTCACACCGGAGCGAGACAGAGGAGGAGTAGAAAAAGAGGAGGAGGAGGACATCGAAGACGCAAGGATGGGCGTGGGGAAGAATACCACCTCCAAGACGATGGACAGCAGCAGCAGTGAGGGAGGAAAATATGAAGAGGAGAGCAAACATGGAGCAGATTTCTACCCTATTCCGGTACGTGACTGTGTTTAATGGCCTTATTTACAGTTATACAATTTTCCCACAGAGGCAAAACTACAGACACAATATGAACATGCCTAAGGTTAGCTCACATAATCAACAGATGACAAACACAGGGGTAATTACTGTCCTCTTCCTCCCCACCACCCCCCCATCTCTCTCTTTCACTGACTCATGCTCAGATTTGGCATTGCTTTTTGCTTGGAATGTATTTGTGTAAGCGGACGGCACTCACAAACTGTATACTGTGTGACCAGTTGGTGCATGCTGCTTCATGTAGGTCAAAAGGCAAAATGACAAGAAACAACTTGCTTAGCCTGCTGCGGATGTGACAGAAAATAGATGGATGGACTTGCTTAGATAGCTTGCTTACCTAGCTACAGAGTGCCTCCCCTATTTGATTAATATGACGAGCCAAACCTGCTATGACACTGTTGCCTTGCTACCAACTACATCCAAAAGTAAACTACATAAGCTACTCACTATCCTGCATCCGGCGATGCTGCTCCACACATCGTCCTTGAGTTCATTGTCTTTTATACATTTTTTATAACGAAGTTCCCTTTTTTTAAAAAAAAAAAAAAAGTGTAAAGGCCTTAAATGAATGCTAATGGTGCAGTATCTGCTGGATGTGTTAATAGGCAACTGTTTACTAACCAATCACCTTATAGACTTTGTAAACTGATAATGTCAGTGTTGTATTCACAGCTTGTTTTCAATACCAGTTTGGTGTTACCTGATACAAGCCTGATACAAGATACATTCATCTCCAGTATTTTACAAATTCCTTTCACAAATGCAGAGACTCTGCTGCTCAGTGTTTAATCCGGGAGGACTCGGCATGTAGACACAGCGGAGTATGTTTACACGTGGGAAACGCAGGAGTACATTCAAAGGTCTATCCTCTCCCTGAGGTTTTTCTCAGAAAGGATCACATGATTGTACAATGAAAACTCTGCTGTAAAAATCACTTTGTAACCACGCAGCAAAGACACACTGGTGTACAGACAGTCGATGGATGAGCGTGTTTGCATACTTCCATCTCTTTGCATTTTGTCCCTCAGGCATGGAAACATTAAAAAGTATATCATCTTTAAATGTCATTTTTAAGGTTTTTAATCTTTGTCACAGTGTGTTCCTTTTTTTTATATTGACCCTCTCTTTTTTGATAAACATGACACAGATACATTTGGGACATACACAGGAACAGCACACTCTCATATATCACACACACTTGCACGCACACACACTCAGTGGAAGAAATTTGTTTGTAAGGTGAGTTTGCATAATGTAGGAAACACGTGTTCATTTCCAGGTTAACAAATCAGGTTCATTACCTTTTTTTTTTTTTTTTTTTTTTTTTTTTTTCTTTTTCTTTCAGCCCTTAATTTGACTTGGATGTTTCTATTTTCACACGCCATATTCTGTAAGCACTCACTTGCACAAACTTTCACACTACCTCATGTCGGTCTTGTGTCAAAGCTGTGTGCGTCATCTTCAATCTGCTGTTTGGGCCAGCATGCTGTGGCAAACTGTAATTAAGATTGCTGTGTGCAAGGAGAAAGGGCAACATTAAAAATCTAAATTGTTTGTGTGTGTGTGTTTTAGGTGGTGGTAAACGGAGTGGGCGGTGCCATTGGAGACCAGGATACTGAGAACACAGAGCTGATGGCCATCTACACTAAAGATAATCAAGGAGCAGAAAAGGTAACTCGAGAGGGAAAATGGAGAAGTGAAACACAATCCTCATGTCATCCAAAGTGCTAGTTTACTCCCAAAATAACCCTCTATTTAGCAGATGGAAACATAGTCACATGGTTCAGAAAGCTTATTCATAATCACAGTCTGAATCACAGTTTCAGTGACTTTTCTTTTCCTCCCTCACCTTTCCCCTACTTTACTAAAGTTGTAATCCTTAAGATTTCAGTCCTAGTAAATTTGGTGGCACTCCTGGTTGCTGTAGTAACAACAATTGTGGTTTCATACTACAGCTGGTGTATCAGTTTACAGTGCACCAAAAAAACTTGTTTTATTGAAGAAGTCAGGCAAAAGTAATTGAATGCACGATCTGATTTCATGCTGCCCACTGAGTAGTTTGCCACACAACAGCAGAGCACAGAGCAAGTTTCCTCACTGAGAAGTTGGAGACTGAAACTCTTCAGCTGCTCTTCAGTTGGTCTTCAGTGTTGGTGTTTCTTGTTGGTGTTGGTGTCTCCAGTTTGTGTTTATGTATAAACTTTTTCTAAAAGTTCAAAATACAAAAACATTGAGTTTCCAGGTAATTACTAATCATACAGGACAACAATCCAGGTTAAAATATGTAAAATCAAGTAAATAAAAAACAAGTTCAAAATGATAAAACATAAAAGAAACTGGCTATTGCAGAAAAAATACCAACCATAAATGGTATCAAAAATACTATTTTACTTTTCTGTATTATTTAGTATTAAATACAAAGCAAGGTAAACTATGACCTCCAGTAAGTGACCACCATGAAGCAAAAATCCATCATTACTGGTCAGTTGTATTTTCAACAGTAAAACTAATTTCCACTGCAGCTAGCGCAGAAAAGTGCTGATCATGACATGTGGACCAGAAATCAGTGTCTGACTCATCAAACTTGTCTCCATGTTATCTTCCCTCTTTCCTTTTCTCTGCTCATTTCTCGTTGTCACTGTGACTGTGCATTTTTCTTTGTTGAGTGAATGAAGTCATGTGTTGTGTTCTTTCACACGGTTTCTTTCATCCTCTGTCACTTTTTCTTTTTTTTATCATTCATAAAGTTCAGCCTTCCTCATGTTTGCTCAGACATCCTGCTCTCTCATCAACATTTGACATGATTAGGTGTGATCTGATAGTTGTTGTCTGTACTTTTGCATAAATAAATTCTACCAGAATACATTATTTACTTTTATTATTTTACCTTTTACACAAGGTGAAGTGTACAGGACAAAGTAAACATGTCAGGAAAGATATGACTTACTCATCCTGTTTTTTTTGCGTGTCATTGTGTGTGTCTGTAGAGCTCGATGTCTGAGACGTTGGACAGCACAGACAGTGTGGACGCAAGGAGGATGGATATGATCTATACCATTGAAGACACCCCACCCTGGTACCTGTGTGTGTTTTTAGGCCTACAGGTAAATGTACCGACTGAACTGAAATGTTTTTTTAAGCCTGTGACAGTGACAGATGTGTTTACACTGGAAAGGTCTCACCATATAGACTGAAAAATGTGCACCTACGCATGTCCTGTGTAATCAGGATGTGTCATATCCTTTACTGTTGTACTTCATCTCAGTGCAGTATTTTTCCTCCGACTGCCCCAATATTCATTACGCAGCTGGACGCTACACACAAATAGGACTTTGCTCACAGTAGTCGTCATGTTGGTGGTTCAGTGGGTTTATGTCCTCACTGTGTGACCACATTGTGTTTGTATCTGACACTGGACTTTTGTCCTCCATCATCTCCCTCTGTCCCCTAGTGATTCCTCTTATTTATATATATATATATTTGTGAATAATAGGAAAGAAATTGCCAAATGTAAAAGGGACACATACCCCTACCAAGGCTGCACAATCTTTCGAGTTTGTTAACGTAATATTGGGGGGGAAAACACATCTTTGAAATATCAGCGTACATCTGGACACAAAACATCAAAACATCACATATTATAGAATATTGTGGCAAATCAACTTAATGGCCTGTCTGTTAGGACAGATTAGCAAAGACTGACAGGTAAAGAATAGTTTGAATTAGTTGTCTGACAATAGAAAGAAAAATAATGCTTGATTACTATATGAATTAATAATTCAATTACTTTCATCCCAAATGTTTTCCAAACATACTAATGAAACAATAACTTAACCATTACTGAAACTGCACTTATACAGCAAGTAACAAACCGTAACGCTACTAAATATAAAATTTGTCCACTTATGTAGTAAATTAAGAGTAAAATAACTTTGTAGGAGGAGTTTTTAAAAATTAAAAGTGATGGAAAACCTGTTCAGGCCAAAATGTGTTTTGTTCAGGTTGAACAAAATAATTCTGGGGTTAAGATTTCTTCTATTCATCAAGATTCAAGAAGAGTTATGAGCCAAAATGTAAAGTAGTTTATACAACTGTTATGAGGGTTTTTGAGAACTAACAGGCAAACAAACAAAAAGATAATTACCAACATCAGGAGGGTTATGTTTTCTACCTGGAAGATAATGATCCTAAAAGTTTAAAATGGTAATCAGATATATTTATATTATAAAAGGTTGTAGCTATGGTGTTTTGTACTGTGCTGCATTTACAACCAGTGTCAAGTGAAGTTAAACAATAGACACACACACACGTACACACATCGACTCTGTGTCTTCTCTATCTCTGCAGCACTACTTGACATGTTTCAGTGGAACTATTGCGGTGCCGTTCCTCCTCGCTGAGGCGATGTGCGTCGGCTTCGATCAGTGGGCCACCAGTCAGCTCATAGGGACCATCTTCTTCTGTGTGGGGATCACCACCCTGCTACAGACCACACTGGGCTGCAGGTACACACAGACACACACAGACACACACACACACAGACACACACAGACACACACACACACACAGACACACACACACACACAGACACACAGACACACACACAGACACACACACAGACACACACACAGACACAGACACACACACAGACACACCACACACCAAAGCATCAGACAACCGAGAGAAAAACAAGGGAGACACGTGGAAGTGGAGCGAGAGAAGAGAGAACTGAAACTGAGTTTATGTGATTATGCAAAAGAAGGGAAATCTGCAATTTCATAAACACAGAATAGCTTTTAATAGCTTACAATACTGTCATAGGGAAATGCTTTCTTGAATACACACATGCTCCCAGTCATACAGCAGATTCATGCCTACATACAAACACTAAACTGCAGCTTTTCTATGGGTCCCCCCCCCACACACACACTTTCTTCCGCTCTCTCCCTCTCATTTCTAAGTACCACTTAAAGACAAGGGCCATTGTCAACATTAAGTTCCTCTTTCTCCATCCTTCCTCTTCATGTCACTCTGGAGTGTGTTTTAAGTGTGTTTGCACGCATTTAAGGAGATGCTTACACATGTATTTTTTTTTTTGTTTTTTTTTTGTCATGGTAGGTTCCCAGAACTTCAAAACAACTGAACAGTTTTGGATATAAATGTGTATTGTAAATATCTCACAGATAAATGGAGCAGGCATATATTATGTTTCTGATTTTTAAAAGAGATTTTTTATTCTATGTCTTGTATGCATATTTACAGAATATGATGAGTTGGTAAAATTTTCAGTTCCTTCTTTTGTTCATGTGACTGCAGTTGTCCCGTGCAACTGAGACTTTCTCATTTGTATAAAGCATGAAGTCAGCTTTCCAGAAGCTGTTATTTCCTGACAGGGGTCAACAGAACAGAGACTAAAGAGATTCCAGAAACTAAAGACATATGGCATTTGACTGCAGGCCAGAGGAATGAGCTACATGTGGTTCATCTAATGCATCACTACTGGAAAAGCAATGCCAATTACACTGATGCTATAGTCGATCATACACACAGCCATGTCTTTGTCGGCGGCCTTTTAAGCAAGAGAGAAGTGTCTGCTTTCGTCCATACCAGTATGCACATGTCAGGAATAGCTAGTTTCACCCAGTTTCTCTCAAAGCTATTACATTCTGTTCATCTAAGGCACCTTATTTGCTTGTTTTTTGAAAATGCATATACATATTTTACATCTCATGCCATCCCACTGACTTCTTCCTCCTCCTGTCTTTCTTTTTTTCCTCTCCCTCAGTCCTCTCCCTGCCCTCGAGGTGCTCATTCTTACCTGGAACTTGTTAATCTCTTTAGTTCACCATGTTTTACTTTTGATTGTTCTTTGCTCTTACACATACATAAAATGTTGCTCATCCATCCAGCGTGATCCAGTTTGTCTGCATTTCGTAACCCGTGATTCACTGGATTTAACTGTGAGGGTTATATCACTTCCATCATTCGCCAATTAAATATCAACTGACATGAGACTGTGTTTTGATGAAAGCCGGGTCATGTCAGCATGAGGTGTTATTTTTCTTTCGTAAAAGAGGAGCAGTTCAGTGAGGTAAATTCTGACTCTTTCCATTTTTGTAATAAACCTAATCTATCCATCATGTCATGGCAGATTCTGAGTATTTCATTATTCCTCCCGGAGATCTGCCGCCGCTCCAGCCAAATCACCTCATTCAGTCAAACCCAGACAGACACAGATACTCGCTGTTCTTTTTGACACCAACTCCACGGCCTTGACTGATGCCTCGGTGAAAATAGTGTGCAAACACTGTCCTATCTACTTCTTTTTTCTTACTCAAACATTCAGTGGGATGCTCTGAAACTTTTTATTTTTTTTTTTTATGAAAAGACGTGGTGGTTTTAAAAAAAAAAAACACATTGTGGAAAAGGCCTTTAATTGGAAATGGAAAATTACATTGCAAACCCAGTGGAAATGGTGCACTGCACAAACAGATTCAGGAAAACTAGGACATCTATTTGCTATTTTTGTCAGGTCTTTTACACTTTCTCATACTTAAGATACTTTTTGGACTAGTCAGTGACTTCATCTTTGTTGCCTTTCAGCCATGTATCTATACAACAAAATTCCTCATGACTTTCTCTGCTTGAGGTTAGACCAGACATCAGGGCTCTTGTTTGCCTTCAGGCTTTGGTTAGTGTACTTTCCCAGTGTCCAATTAAGGAACAAATGTACATACTCAATTTCTGGCCACATACTAACGACCGCTGCCTGTCCAGTACGTCATACACATCATTTTCAGCTCTGATGGGCTTTATTTATCCAAGATATTTGTTTGTTCTCCTTTCAGAATCACAGCTCTTCTCATTTGTAGCAGGTTTGTTCGGTCACTACCTGCAAATACTGGTTACTGCACAAACAAATATGATAATCTTATCTATGTTGAGCTATCTAGCTTTTACCTCCACTAAAGGCACCAGACGTGGGAGTTTTAAGGGGTATTTGACCAATTCATAGTATTTCATTTTCATAAAAAGGGGGAACTTGCGAGAGACTGGTTTTAAAAAAGAAATTGTCAAAAATGTTGCAAAAGAGGCCAAGATATCCTGACTTTTAATCCCTTACACAGTTTGGCTCACGTCTCTCAAACTCCACAAAGGCTTTCACTCAAAGCGTTGAAGTCGTCTGTGTTGACAAGAATAAACAACATTTTGAGCATGTACATTTTTATTAACGGATGTGTGCTACAAGTTTATTTGCATATTTAGCAGAGCATTTAAATCTGACCATCAAGAGTCATGTGGCAAGATGTCTCAACTAGAAGATATCTGAATGCAAGACACTGAAAAAAGAAAAGACTTGGGAGAAATATAGTGAGGAGGATAGAGAGACAAAAGAACAGGTAGTTTTTCCTTTATCCTAATCCAGGGTCTAAGAATAGAGGGTTTGTTGTATGCTGTACAGATCATAAAGCCCCTTGAGGCAAATTTTGTGATTTATGATATTGGGCTATATAAATACAATTGACTTGACAGCAGTGAAGAGATAGAGGGAGGGGTGGGATGTTATGTGGTTTGATGAGTCATGGTGCCAAGTGAGGTCGATCAAAAAAAAAAAAAAAAAAGCCTAAATGTTTTTCCAGGAAAGGTGACGTGTACGTGCAAATCTGTGTGCGTCTTCACCCAAGTATCCTGCCTGTGTGTGCAGCTGCCACCTGCAGACGTGACGTGAATTTGAGATGATTCATTGTGGACTTGCTTGTCTTTGAAAATGAGACTTTCTTATTCCTTGTTTATTTCTTTACTGCCATTCATTTCTCAGAATTTCTTGTTAGATTTTTGCCCAGTATAACCACAAGCTTACTAGCTGGAGGTGAAGTACTGTTTTCATTGTACCTCAGCAGAAATACCAGACTACCACTAGTTTTTAAGAGTATCTTTTCTGTTAATGTTTCTATTAATTTTGCTTTGCACACGCATTGGAAACAAGCAGCTTGCACACATTTCTTTTAAAGTGCTCAGACAGTGGGTGAATCCCGGTGTGCAGGCGAAACTCTTTGATCAAAACAAACAGGTGTGCTACTAATTCATGGTTTTGTTATCACTCACTTCCTCTTTCTTAAGAAAATACATGTCCTCCGGATTTTTTCTGGCTTATTCTCACACTTTTATTTCTGTCCTTGGCATTTTCACTGATATGTCATTCCAGTTGATTTATTCTGTTATATCTCCGATCAGATCTTATGATGTGCTGCCGTGACTGCTCGTTACAGTTGTAATTCATAAAGGGCAGAGCGTGGTTGATCATTGTCTTAATTGCTCAAAAAATGTCCATTAGAAAATGACATGTTTTTTAGTACTGAAGTGCGTGAATGGTACCGGATGGTTTGAGTGAAAGAGGAAGAAAATGAGGGAGGGAGAGAAACCTGTGCCAGCAATAACTGGTCTTACTATCACATCCTGTGTTTAAGTGACCTTAGGTTACCCAACAAAGGTTCCACACAGTGAATGAATCAAGAATAGCATGAACTCTATATCCCACAATGATGACTTGTAATGGAAGTGCTGGCACCCGGTGGTTTTACACAGAGAATCACCTTGCTTTCTACTAAATGTTAACACATCCTTTGTTGTACATTTATGTGATTATTTCAGGCTCGTAACGTCAATTCTAAACAGTTATTTTCTTGTGTTTAGGTTGCCTTTGTTCCAGGCCAGTGCTTTCGCCTTCCTCGCACCAGCCAGAGCCATCCTGTCACTGGACAAGTGGAAGTGTAATAATACAGGTAACCCCTCTCTTCTTCCGTCTCTCACTCTTGACTCATTCAATACAGACACTCCCATCTGACATAACACCGTGATTAAAAACCGCGGGTTACTTACTGTATCTTTATTTACTTTGATCCCAACTCCAAATGACATCAGCATCAAAGCCAACATGCAAAGACAGCAGAGAATTAAATGGGCCCCAAACGGGATTAGCCGGTTTATATCTGTGTGCTTCCCAATCAATAACTGGAATTATGATTCACATAGTGATCTGAGTATCTTATATATTATAATCTCTCATCTCCTCGTCTTTTTCCATAACCAGAGGTTCCCGCTTTGAACGGCACAGAGCTCCTCCACACAGAGCACATCTGGCACCCCAGGATACGAGAGGTGAGGCAAAGAAAGACAAATGAAAGACTGGTGGATAGATGTGTTAGACGGTTAAAAAATATTGCTCTAAAATGTGTCCTCATAAATATTAAGTAAGCTCAGTAAACATTTGCGTAAGATGTAATTTAACCCAACTTGAATAACTCCTTGTGCAAAATTTACTGTACTAATTTTACTAATTATAGTGGAATAATGTATTTTTTTTTTATTCAAATGTTTAAACAGCTGCACTTTTTTCAAGCTTCCAAACAGGGTTTGGTTTGCTGTGGCAAACTGTTCATTTGAATTAACCTTTTCCGTTCTGCGTAATCCAGTTGAGTTGTTTTTTTTATGTGACGCATGAGCGAGACTAAACTCAATCAGACTGAATTAAATTGTCGAATGGAACATCGATGAGCTGAGGGCAGGAGGAGCGTGCAGGTGATAAAAGGTGACAGAGGAGAACACAAAGACGGATAACGACGGGACAAACGGGATTTTCACTCATGTATCAAGTGAACTGGAACACTGGTGATTCTGTAACAACATCTCTTCCAACCATGATGCAAACAAAATGTTCCTCTTTTTTTTTTTTTTTTGATCCATAAAGTTGATCTCGCATATTATTTGTCCAAGGATAAGAAAACTGTTGGATATTTACCGGGTTTCCTCCAGGAAATTAGGTGTTAAGTGCTGATTAAGTACTGCAAAGCAAACATATGATGTTATTGATCAGATTTCGTCTCATAATCAGTGTAGTTACCAGAGGATGGTTCTAACAATAGCTTCATTCATAAAATATTTGGACTTTGCTGTGTGATTTAATGCCACTGCTCGTTTTGCCTGGAGCTTAATAAACCAAATGTTATATTTCATAAACATGTAATAATTTCTTTTGACATTAGAGGAAGCACTCTTTATTTCAGGCGAGGCGGGGCGCCTCCTTTACAAAATGCTGCAGGAAACCCTGACGTAGTTTTACAAAATGGAAGTATAAATATAAATAAGTGTTTAATTAAAACCTACTTGCATTGCTTTAGTCAACATCATCTTGTATCCCTCTGAGTCTGCACCTGTTCTTCGTGGGCAGAACATAATTTAAAACTGTGTTAGTGTTTTAACTGGGTATTTCCACCTTCCGTTCTGCTCCGTTCTGCTTCTGCTGCTTTCATCTTTTCTAAAAATGTCTTCGCTTCATTTAGCCCTTCTTTCTGTCTGTACGTTCTTTGTTCGGTCAGATCCAAGGCGCTATCATCGTGTCGTCCATGGTCGAGGTGTGCATCGGAGCGCTGGGTCTGCCTGGGATACTGCTGAAGTACATCGGACCTCTGACCATCACCCCCACCGTGACCCTTATCGGCCTGTCTGGTTTCCAGGCCGCAGGGGAGAGGGCTGGAAAGCACTGGGGAATTGCTATGCTGTAAGTACAGACTCTCATGCAAAGAAATGCACATTCAGGCGTCAACAAAAACATCTTTAATGTGACACTCAAACTATAATCCACTTATCTGTTGTCCCTGTGTTTTGGGTGGAGTATCAGCTTTAAGCTTTTGTACAAAGATGAGTTTTCACATGGTAGCTTGTCCAACTAACTCCGCTGATTTACAGCGATTGATCTAGATCTCCTGCTTTACAGAGAATATTTGTGCAAAAAGAGGAAGTCTAGGACAGAAAGAAAGCTCTTCTTTTACTCAAGAAAAGAACCCACTGGATCATGTAGACTAATGTAAGGACACAGAGGATTGAGGGGGGGGGTCCACTTCAAAGCTGTGATATACATGTGGTGTGACATCAGTTCCTGCTGAGTCACGGCTGTTTACTCTGTAGCTGGAGGGCCTCTGCTCTCGCTCCACAGGGACAGAGGATATGTGCCTGTAATTGCCACTGATTTGCACTTTCTCAGGCAGTTAGGATAATTGATTGCCTCTGGGGTGCTAGTCCGACGTAGACGAGAGGAAATGAAACGTGTTCATACAGAATTAGTTCACTCACAGGAGAATATACAGTATAGAAAATAATAAGACATTATTCTCTGGCCACCAAACTGAGGAAGATTGTTTCTGTCTGCAGGACTATCTTCTTGGTGTTGCTCTTCTCTCAGTATGCCAGAAACATTCACTTCCCCCTGCCAGTCTACAAATACAAGAAAGGCTGGACTTCGTACAGGCTGCAGGTCTTCAAAATGTTTCCTGTAAGTACACAACTTCTCACAAAAGTACATACATACCTCAGATTTTTGCCTTTTGCACAAACTGTGTCTGGGCTCCACTTTTTGATCCCTTTTTTCTTAGTAAATATCCTTCTCTCTTTTAATGAATTCACCATGGTTTCTTGGTGAATTCCCTCTGCCTCCACCCACAAGCTGCGATCCGTCTAAGTCACAAACTATTCAACAGAGCTAATATCATTCTCCCTGGGAGATTAAGGGGTTTTCCCTTTGCATGCCTCTGTGCAGTGTGTAAATCAGTCTTTTCCTGCCCTCTGCTGGTGATATATTAAATAATAAAAATTCACATCAAAGCTACCCATCAGTCTGATTTATACCTGTCTCCTCAACAGGCTTCCCATTGCTGTTTTGCTTTTTGTTGGGGTCACTCTTAACTGTAAAAATGTTAAAGTGGATTTGATTTTGTAGCAGACAACATGCCAGAGCCTTCAAACACAGTGCAACGCTTTTAAACCAGTTCTTGACTTCGCTTTTTTTTTCTGGTAGTTAAATGTGTTGAATGAATTATAATAATTAAAGTTTAAAGCCACAGTGAAACAGAAGTTAGAGCATCTTTATCTTCTGTTATGTGTCGTATTTCCGAGGAAAACAAAATATGTGGTCAGGGATTTAAATCTGATCCCTCACATTTGATTGGATCGCTCAGAAGCGGGTGTAGTTTGGTTAATATAGCGCGTAATACGGAGCTGTAGGGGACTGATAACCTCCACCCACACCTCCCTCGCCTGTGTTTTTAGACCAAGAGGTTAAATATGAGGGAGAAATTAATAACTCTGTTTTGAAAATGTCAACAAAGTTTCTGCCAACTGAGATCCAAACACACACACACATCTACTGTGATATTGCTCTGTTGGCTACAGTCCACAAGCTAATACGTAAGTGTGTCTTTTATATGATGGACGGGGTTAGCAAGTCGCTCCAAATCACATTTGATTGGATGGATTTATGTAAATGCCTCCAAGTTCAAGTTGTTTTAACATTTTATATGAAGAGAAATGAGAGGTTTTTATATTTAAAAAATACTCAATAATCTTTGGGCATATTAGGCAATATGACGAGATAACTAAACAAGTGACACAAGGATGCAGGATTAGAACTGATAAAACATTTTTTTGTTTCTTTATTTAGTGTGAATGTCTGATAAGTGTTTTCTTTTCTCTGGCACACAGATCATCATGGCCATCCTGGTGTCATGGCTGTTGTGTTTCATTTTCACTGTGACTGACGTTTTCCCGCCGGAGGTAAACAAGTACGGCTACTACGCCCGAACAGACGCACGTCAAGGAATCCTGACAGCTGCACCGTGGTTCAAGATCCCGTATCCCTGTAAGTGTGTTTATGATGAAGAGGAGGAGGAGGAAGGGGCTGTTGGAAAGGATTGTTGATGTCATGCCTGGTCTCCATGAGCTGTGAGCTGCAGGTAGCCATGTGTGTGGAAAGGTTTTGGATGCACTGATCATTTAGGTAACCACATAATGTCAGAAAGTGAAAATGATAAACACCATTTCATTCAGAACTGTTGATTGTTTTGCTGCTATTCAGTCCCGGCATATGAGCAGTAAACACTTTCCTTGTACTTCAACTTCCCCACATCTCACATATTCTGATAGTTGTTGCTGTGAGGAATAATAATCTTAGTGATGTGATAGTTTAAGATTAGATTAGATTCAACTTTATTGTAATTGCACACAGTAAGTACAAGTACAATGAAATGCAGTTTACCATCTAACCAGATGCAAAAGTCCATAAAGATATACATATTTTAAAGATTGTCGTTATAGTAGGAAGGGGTGTAACTGTGATATACTCAAAATTAACAAAACAACAATGTACAGCAGTGGTGGAATGTAACTGAGTACTTTAACGCCACTACTGTACTTAAGTAAAGTACAAGTACCTCAAAATTGTAACTGAGTTTTTCCATTTTATGCTACTTTATACTCCACTACAGTTTTGGAGGCAAATATTGTACTTTTTTTCTCCACTTCATTTATTTCATAACTTTAGTTACTAGTGACTTTGCAGATTCATATTTTTAATACAAAATATAAATCAACTGATAGATTAAGATATATTATTATAGGTTAGGCTACCCAGCAGTATATAAAGTAATTCAAATTAGCTCCACCTTTACCAGCTGCAACATTAAAGTGATGAAAACATGAATGCGTCAATAATTATAATCCGGTCATATAATATAAATTATTCTGAAATGGGTCATTCTGCATAATGAGTACTTTTACTTTTGGTACTTTAACTATATATTTATATACTGTTGGTACAGTACGGACAGAAACTAATAAATAGTATATACAGTCAAATGAGTCTGGTTATGTTACTTACAATATAATGTATAAATAGTTAGGGGAGAGGCAGATGTTAGTGTAAATACTAAAAATCATCAGATCAAATTTAGAAGTTAAACTGAAAAGTATAAGATTGACATAAAAAACTGTATGAACCTCTTAAATACGGCCCACAGCTGAACCCCTGCCAGATGCAACGAGGCTCAAAGTATCGTCTTTAAGATATTTTCTGATGTAATGACCCACGCTGTGTTTTTACCTCCACAGTCCAGTGGGGTTTTCCTACTGTAACAGCTGCTGGTGTGATCGGCATGATGAGTGCGGTGGTGGCCAGCATCATCGAATCGATTGGAGATTACTACGCCTGCGCACGTCTCTCTTGTGCTCCTCCACCTCCCATCCACGCCATCAATAGGTAACAGTTTATCTTATTTCTGTTCTTCTTCTTCATTCTCTCTAATATGTCAGTTTGTTGGTGAAACGGGCAATTAACTGTCTGGAAGATGCTTTGATTAGGTTGTTTTTTCCGCTGTCTCTGTAGGGGGATTTTTATAGAGGGTATTTCCTGCGTGCTGGATGGTCTTTTCGGGACAGGAAATGGCTCCACCTCCTCCAGTCCAAATATAGGCGTTCTGGGAATCACAAAGGTGACGCTCATTTAATTTCTTCCCTTTATCCTGCCTTTTGGTTTTGACTTTGTTACCTTTTCTACATTTATTTTACCCTATGTTTATCATTAGACTACGTTGTGATACATAAGCCTCTTACGATTCCATTTGCTGTTAATCACGAAATCTTTTTAGTTTGTCATCGCATGACAATATGGAAAAATACAAAACAAAGCTGTGAAAGTTCAATGATAAAGTGAATTTTCATGCATTATTGCGTAAACTCTCCTCAGCTAAAGCAATGTGTTACTTTGGCATAAACAAGGCAGTGGCAGAATTTAAATTTATGACGTTACCTCCATTATTCCAGTTAGTTTTAGTGGAGAATGACAAGTCAGCACCAAATTAGACTTTATTGTCCTCTTCCACTCTAGCTAGCTGGTTTCAGCCCTTAATACGGCGAAACCTCAACTATAACGTACAAACGGAGGTAGTAGGAATGCAGGGGCTGCATTGGGGTTGAGCCCAACCATATCAAACTTTTCATTTCGTCTCTCACTATGACTTGACACTCGATTGGCTTTCCCTTAGCTCCTTCTGATGTCTGATTGGTCTTCCAGGTGGGCAGCAGACGTGTGATTCAGTATGGAGCTGCCATGATGCTGCTGCTGGGGCTCGTGGGTAAATTCAGCGCCCTGTTTGCCTCTCTGCCTGACCCTGTCCTGGGAGCTCTGTTCTGCACCCTGTTTGGTATGATCACAGCGGTGGGACTGTCCAACCTGCAGTTTGTGGACCTCAACTCCTCCAGGAACCTCTTCGTTCTGGGTTTCTCCATCTTCTTCGGTCTGATGCTGCCGAGCTACCTCAAACAGAACCCGCTGGTCACCGGTGAGTGGAGGGGAGAGATCCCCACATGTATACTAACAACGGCTGGGAGGTATCAGCTGAAATATCTGTTAATGGAAAGATAGCCAGATTCTCTGTCCTTGCAGTGGACATCTTATTAATTATTTGTACTGAGCAATAAACAGGAGTAACATAAATGAGTTATGACTCTGAGTAACTTTTGTTTAACATGTTCAGTCGTTAACAACCCATTTACACATTTAAAACCAAAGTAAAATTCCGTTCTGTTTCACATCTCGTTCGACTATCCAAGAAGTAATATAATGATGTGAATAACATATATGTGGCTTCTGTTATCTCATTCCATCTACAGGACGTTTTAGGATGTGTAGTGACATTAGAAACGCTTGTAACAGACTGCTGCGTTTCCTGATTAAGTGCAGCATTTTCTTTTGTTACTTCTTGGCCATGCATATGTCATATTGTCTGAATATAGGCGTGTTTCAGGTGGTGGAAACTGCTCGTGTTTTCTCTGGAAGCTGCAACTCCTTTTCTGGCAGTGTTTACATATAGCTTTGTTTTGTTTAAAACTGCTAAAACTAGGTGGAACAACTCGGACTCGACTTTCTCTGTTATGAATAAACACACACACAGGATGAAAGTACACACAGTTACTGTGGGTAATTCATTGTTGACAACCTGTCCGAGGGAATTAATTTACTGAACATACTAACATGACTGAAATGAGGTGGGTTAAAGATTCATAATAAGTTCCAGCTCCAATACAAAGTAAGACATATTTTCATCAGTTGCTAAGCCCCTGTTTCTTTGTCTTTCTCAGGCATAGTTGAGGTCGACCAGGTGTTGAACGTGCTCCTTACCACTGCAATGTTTGTCGGAGGCTCTGTCGCCTTCATTTTGGACAACACTATCCCTGGTAAGGTGTTTTAATTAATTTGTCAAACTGAGTATGTTCAAATGAAATCCACCATAAAAATGAATTTACATTGTGCTATAAAGTGTATGGCTGGATGATATTGATGGTGATGTAATGGTAGAGTAAAAAACATTTTTAAGGAAAAAAATCATGATATGGTGCCTGTGACTGCCAAGCAGGTACAGGTATATGTATAAAGGCAGGACATGCTGGGGGCGGTTATATATCCGATTTGGCCTGGGAACATCTTAGGACCTCTGGGAGAGCTGGAAGACGCTGGGAGAAGGACGTCTGGCCTGAACCCGCTGGACCCGGATAATCAATGGGCGGACACATAGATAAATGATACCTTTAAGCATCGATTACTTTCTATTTCTTTTATGTCTTCAAACAAGCAAAGGAAAGTTGTTGTTTACATTGTTCCTACTGTTAATTTGGGCTTGTAATTGTGGATTTTAAGGAATTAATCTCTCCCTTTTCTCCTCAGGGACCGCTGAAGAACGAGGCATCAGGAAGCTGAAACGCGGCACTGGTCTCAGTGCAGCAGAACTGGAAGGGATGAGATCTTATGATCTGCCCTTTGGAATGGACCTTTTCCACAGATACCCCATCTTCAAGCACATCCCCATCAGTCCCACCTTCACAGGTTACCAGTGGGGGAGGCTACAGGAAGCCTGCAGCAGCAGAAATGGACATGGGGATGTGGTGAAGGGAGGAGGGGAGGGAGGCAGAGCACTGGGGGAGAGTGGGGTATAGCCAACGGGCTGGTGCTGAAAAATCTTTTGGGGAGCGAGGGATGGTACACTAAGATAAAAGGATGGGAGAGTGGAGGACAGAAGCGGTGCAGGGTTTTGGGACTGTGTGGAAGAAAATGTGATGCACCAACAACCCCCCGTCAGTGTGTGTTTTCTTTAGCTTGTGTCAGTCTTTTCCCACTTCCCACTATGCTATTTTAAGCATGCTAAAGCAAGTCACAGCATGTTATAAAATATGTCACCATGCGGAGGTTAGTTGGTGTGCGTGCATGTGTGCAGCAAGAGATAATGGGTTTGTGCATTAATTTACTTGCACTTTAATCCAGAAGGAGACAGATGGACGTCAAACGATCAAAGCTGGATGTTTTGATGATTCACTGCTAACTTCTTGTACTGCCCGGGTCATTTTATAAAACATGTTCTACTAAAAGCACAGTAGATTTGATTATGTCAATTGAGGATTATGCAAAATTTCTCTTATGAATCATCTGCCTCTAGACTCATTATGCAACCACATTGGAGACGCGCGCACACACACACGCTCACACACCAACAGCCTCACCGAAACTAGCTCAAGCGCTACAATGCACATCATGTTCTTGTCAGGTACCCTTAGCCATGCAAAGTGATTGTGAAACTTATTTTTGCACTCCCTGCCTCCCTGAGTTCAAAACCAGAATGTCACTCTGCAGCTCGCGCCCCCATTTCTTCAGTGAAACTCCTCAGAGACACATTTAGCTGTAGCACATCACATCCGCTCATCTCATGCTAAAAAAACCTCACA
Source organism: Macquaria ambigua (assembly GCA_008360985.2). Lineage (NCBI taxonomy): Eukaryota > Metazoa > Chordata > Actinopteri > Centrarchiformes > Percichthyidae > Macquaria > Macquaria ambigua. The sequence goes on along the minus strand of VMKM01001228.1, from coordinate 139,010 downwards.
TCCCCCTGTTTTTATGTAGTAGAGTGCTAGTATTCACAAGATCTCCAATGTAACATGCCAGTTTACATCTCTTTATGTGTCAGTATTATGCAGTAGTTACTAACAAGACCAAAACTCATTCTCTCAGTCTCATTTGGCTTTGACTTAACTCGTTTTACTTCATTATGGAACTAAATTAATTTTTGCAAGATTTTTATTTTTATTTGATGACCTTTATTTGCTTATTTCACGTCTCCTCTAAGACACGTAGGCACTTGCGCAATGAAACAAGCTTTTAAATAATGCTGTGACGACAGCAGTGCATTTGCAAAAGCTACATTAAAGGCACACAGTAACACAGACACGTGGCCTTGTCAGAGAGACTGTGAAGCCGTGTGTATATAAATACTAGGCTTTAAAAAGATAAACAACAAGAGGAGAATGAAATGTTCTTCATCCCGCAGCAGCAGAGATCTCTGATCCTCTGTGTAGCTCTTCTCTCACAGTTTTAAGGTGTCACTTGTGCTTTTAGCAGTAATGTGCTTTAATGTGGGATTTACAAAGGCTGCACCATAAATGATACACCCCTGCCACTATCCAAACCCACTTGGTATCTCCATCACTTGCATAATTGTACTAAGAAGTAAGGGTGGTGGTTTTGTTTTTGGATATGGGGTATTTAAATGTAATAAGAGGTTTATTTTTAGAGTTTAAATTTATTTTTTTTGTTTTCTGGATCGACTCACAGATGAAGTGTCTGTTTTTGCAACAGCTGATCGTGACTGTTGCTGGTGTCATTTTCACTTATTTAATGGTGTTGATGACTTTCCCTTACATTCCTCCTCCTCCTCCTCTTCCTCCCATCCTCAGTCACCCTTACGCCTCCCCCTCTTCTCCCACTTCAAACTGCTGATGTTTGCTACTGTTCACGTCTGTCATAGTTGAGGCTGTAGCAGCACATTTAGCTGAGTAACAGAATGTTTCCCAGGTGTGACCCTGAAGAGCGAGTCTCTTATTTGACCACACTGTGTGCCTCTAGTGTTTTTTAATTGAAAAAAAGCAAATTACAAAATACCCTAGAAGAGTTTGCAACATTATAATCTTTGTAAGTGTAGAAATTAAAAGCAGCACAATGAGAAAAAATAACAGTTAAAAGAAAACTACTAAATATTTAGTCCAACTGAGATTTTTACTAAACCAAAATGCTAAAAGCTCTTTTATTTTTATTTCTCCTTATTGTTCTGTTACCATATACCAAAACTTCTTTAAGCATTTTGCTATTAAGAAACGCACAAACTAACAAAATTAGTTTGAAATCTCATCCCAAATTCTCTCGCCTTTTTATCTCTTTTGTTAAAGCTATTTATTTATTTATGAGACGAAAGTTGATGTTTAATGATTGCTTGAAGCAGGTGTATGTGTCTCTTGCACAATGTTGAAAGTATATTTATTAGTTTACTTGTTCATGCCCTGTAAAGATTGGTGTCATGATGACTGACCGCTACTCCACCCTTAGCCTCAGCTACAGTCGGTGCTTTTAGAAACTCACCTGGGGACAGCAGCTTTTTCTAAAGATGGTTTCTAATGTAAGATTTAAGCTGCTTCTATTTCATTCCATTTATATCATGATTTTAAAAACAAGTGAAAAAACACTTTTAAATGTTGAACTGGATAGTTTAGCCAGAGTCAGGGCCTTTTTACTACAAGTACTGTTTGCACATGTTATGGTGCCAAGAACATCAGAGTCACAGTGAGAAATACTCACTAACCTGAGACCCTAAAATGTCAGTAGAGTGCTGATCCAGATTTATAATCAAGTATGAACATTGTTTTGTTTGATGACCTGAAGATAAGTGGCTGAACCGCTTTGTGATTGAATATTTTTGGGCCTTAGTTTATGATATCATCGCTAGCTGTAACACTCTGTACGTTACTCTTGTGATTCGGTCACGTAGCGTTCCCAACGCAAACATTGGTGGAAAAATCAAACATATTTTTTTACCAGTTATCCAGCGGTTGGATAATTGGATGCATATTTACAGGTATTTTTGTGATCTTACAGATGTCTACTTTCTGCCCGAAATGAGAAAATGTTTGCACAGGACAAAAACTAAGGTTAAAATCCAATATTTCCACAGACTGTGGTGCTTCACTCTGCTCTTCTGTTTTACTGGATGTACTTTTAGCCAGCCTATCGTACTATTCTGGCAGGGACCGGTGTTGCACCAAAATCTGTGACCTGAATAGGAATTTCAGCTGGCTATATTGTCTCTGCAAATGTTTTTTTTTTTTTATCATTCTCTAAGATGTTACTAAAAATAGAGCCCCCACAGTATTTATAACGGGGCACAAATTGTGGTGTTTTTCATGTCGTTGATTCTGTGGTGTCACAGGTTTTGGTACGTCAAAATCACAGCTATCAAAATTCGTGACCCTGTCTAAGTAATTTTCAGTTACACCTATCAAAATGCAGTATGCAATAAAGTAAGATTTAAAAAACGCTTGCAGTGGTAATATAGCTGAAATTCCTAATCAGGTCACAGAATCTGATGGGTCTCAGAATTTGGTGTAAACACAAATTTAAACGTATGTCTCACTAAATATTTTATAAGTCTGGGTGAGCAGTAGACATCTGTGATATGACTGAATCACAGAGTAACACAAGGAGTGCTGAAGTCACAGAAGAGGCTAGGCTAGCTATTGACCACTGATGTGTGCAGAAACTGTAAATCTAAAACCTCACCATCTAAGTGTTGGCTGCGCTCAGGACCGGCAGCTGGATAGCTGTAGATAAGAAGCAGTGTTATGGGGTGGTTGGTAAAATTAGCAGCGTATTGGCACACCAGCAGATGTTTTTTGGCTTCCTTGCCCGCGCTGCCTAACCGTGCTCCAGGAGCATGGTGATGATCAAGTTAGAGGTCAGAGAGCAGTCACCGCCTCCTGCTTCTTCTCTCTCAGAGTAAATGGAGGCTGGTTTGGCCGTTTTTTGGCACCTCTTGTAGTGAACTCTTCAGTACATGGCATGCACACATAATAATCACATGCACAACGTGTGACCTTGTTTTCTGTGTCATATCATGTTCATGCAACCAGCACTCACCTCTCCCATCACATCATCTCTCCTCTCTCCAGACACTCTCTGTTTAACCTCCCCTCCAAGTCCTGCAGTGAAAATATACTGGTGTCCTCTCATGTTTAGTGTACCTGGTTTTCTCCCCGGGAATTCTTACTGTTGATGTCTCTGGATGCAGGAGAAGACACCGGCTGGCCACCCGATTAAGAGCCTGAGTCAGTGGCAGCTTGATTTTAACTTTTAGCCTTGAGTTTTTATCATACTTTCTCTCTTAATTTATGGTCCTATACACATGCATATCCTATACACATACAGTCACAGTAAAAACACCTCAGATTTCACAGCCCAGACTCTTATTTGATGGTTTTCTGGCTTGAATTACAAACAAGTCACTTTAACCAACATGGCTCTTAAAAAGGTGGCCTTAAGGTGCGTAACACAAAGACATAAATCCCTTTCAGTTATTTTGAAGGGGGTGCTACCTGAAGATTATACTTGTGTATTAAGTGTTTTATCTTTTTCAATGTTTTTTTTTGTTTTTGTTTTTTTTTGGGTTTTTTTTTATACATCATTTTACATGTTTTTGCAAGCAAATATTTGTAAGAAACAAATCCATAACTTTTAATCTTAAATCATGCTGGAAAGCGCACCATTTTGTTGTACTTTTTATTTAAAAAGTAAATACATTTTAATCCTATTTTGAATCTGTGGTTTGGTGGAATCCTTTTGTTGTTTTGTTACGACCTTTTCATATTGTATTTTTTTACATTGCTTTTTGTCCATGTTTTAACACATTACCAGTATAAATGAAAGAGCTGAGAAACTTTAAATAGATGTAAAAACAAAACAAAAAAATAAATGTATATTTAATAGAGTAAAGTTTGCTAAACCTTCTGGAAGAGAAATTGTGTAAACTAATTGTAGCAACAAAATGTTTTATTCTTTGTTCCTAAAACTATTTAATAAGATGTTACCGAATGAATGCAGTCTTTTGTCTTTATTGGTCACCAAGCGAGATTGTGACAATAAAACTGAAATATGTAGCCAGACAGTTTAACTGTGATAAAAAAGACTGATGGGATGGCCAGATATTCATGTGCTGTACAGAAAGATATAAACAAGACTGACCATCAGTTTGTTCTATCACAGCTATGAAAGTTTGTCACATTTTTCCTCGCGTTTACATTACCAGTTGCATTTGATTACACGATTAAAATACAGTAGGCCTGTGTACTTACTTTACTTATGCCTGACACCCCTTCCGGAGTATAGGCCGTCCACAAGGGACCTCCAGATTTCTGTCATTAGCTTTCTTTTCTGTCTGATGTATCCCAGTCTCTTGATGTCTGCCTGGAGATCCCTTCACCAGGTGTTCTTTGGCCGGCCTCTTTTCCTCTTGATTTGCAGGTTCCATGTCAAAGCTTGTGGTGTTTGAGTCTGGTTTTCTTAGTGAAAATAGCCCATCACAATTCCCCAGAGCCCAAACTGATGTCCTCAGATTGCTTGTTTAGTCCAACCAACGGTCCAAAATTCAAAAAATATTTAATTTACCATCATATATGATAAAAACAAGCAGCAAATCCTCGTATTTTTGCTTGAAAAATGACTGGAATGATTAATCGATTACCAAAATAGTTGGTGATTAATTCTCTTCTGATCAACTGATTGTTGCAGTTCTATTAAATATGTTTATACAACTCTCTTTGCCAACGTTTAATTTAGGAATGACAAAAAAATACTCGTCAAAACTGAACTGTCAAAATGATTTTGTTTAAAGTCAAAATTATACATAAATAAGAATGAGATACTAAGACATACCCTAATTATGACAATCAAAATTGTGACTTCATATCTCAATATTGACCATTTACTTTTATAATTCCTAAGTGTTCATCCTTTTTTTTAATGGGTCGACATAGTTTCACATGGGACGTTTAGAAATCAGTTGTAGTTTTATTCACATTTAGCACTTCAAGTAAATCTGGTTTTCCATTGAATTGTATTATTATTCACCGGACAGACGCTGTGCGCATGTTCGGCTCTGCCATTGTTTTCGTGTTTTCATTCATCTCCGCAAGTAGCGTGAACAAAGGGGCGTCAGGGTCGCTCTCTGATTGGCTCCCGGCTGGGGCCCCTGACGCTGCTGTGCCGCGAGCTCCGCCACAGCAGATGGACCTCTCGCGCTCTCCTCCTCCTCCTTCTACGAGCTCCTGGATGCACGCGCCCCAGTGATTGTTTCCAACGGCAGGAGAGCGAGCGAGTTGACCGAGGAGTTTGCCGTTAACGGACAGTTCAGCCGCCGAAGAAGAGAGAAGAAGGGAGGAGGAGGTGGAAGACGAGAACCGAAGAACCTGCGTCCCCGCGTTTGGTGAGCCGAAATAGGAGCTCCAAAAGTCGGCAGGGAATCAGACCGAAGCGTCGATGTAGCTAAGTAGGCTGATCGTGATGATCTGTGGGTTGATGTGGCGATATGGAGTGGGTGTAGTTTGATAGCGTGATCGTTTGTACAAAAAAAGGGCTTAAAAATGTTTTGACAACATAAAATGCAAAACGGCAACGTTTATTTCTTCTATAAAAGCATAGGCGACACACATATAGACTAAAAACCTCGAATATTACGCATATGTGTCGTATTTAACTGACAGGCAGTGATAATAGGCATGCTCCATAGCACTTTCCATGGTGGTCCAGCCTAAATCCTGAACAGAAAACGATAGAAATTCTGTATTTTATCACATTTGGTCTCTAGTGGGGAGTGTGCATAGCTATGTATTAGTATAATAGGTTACATAACAAGCGATAGTTAAGATTCCTCTCAGCACACATAAGGCTGGCTAGACAGAGGCAGTGCTTTAGGACTGACAGACCCTCTGCCAAAAAGTGAATACCTAATGTTTTTGCTTGTAATGCACACCCTAAAAGTGATGCAGTTTAGCCATGCTGTAAGTCCTACATTCATGAAGCTTATAATGTTGAGTTTGTGTTGAAAGTGATTTAGAGAGATGTTGATTCAACTGTATGATAATTTCTTGCAGATTAGTTTCTGATATTTAGTCTGCCGGCAATGGGGTGGACAAAGTATTCAAAACAATACAATCAAACAGCACCACAAGCCTCCAAAATGATCATAAAGTTTAATCAACACCCCTAAATCATAAACTGAACATTATAGGTAGGATTCTTTGCTGGGCTGTGGTACTAGACTGCATTAGTGTTAGTGTACTCCTAATCTTTACTCAAATATATAACTAGGGCTGCAACTAATCATTATTTTCCTTACCGATTATTTTCTCAGTTAATTGTTTGGTCTATAAAATGTCAGAAAATGATAGAAAATTGTAAGTTCCCAGAGCCCATGGCGACATCTTGTTTTGTCCGCCCAAACCAAACAGTCCAAACCCCAAAGATTACCATCATGGAAGACGGAATGTGATTTTGTTTTTTGTTTTTTTAACCGTTTTCATTTGAAAAATGACATTAATCATTAATAGATTATCAGAATAGTTGTGGATAAATTCCTTGTCGATCGACTAATGGTTTCAGCTCTGCAGTCAACTAAAGGGAAAGGATAGTTTCAGCTTGATCTGGAGAATGTGGAAGCCATATGTAGATTCAAATCGAGCCTTGTAATGTTTTTGACAACCTCGGGACGCCTAACAAGGAGCAGGAGAGACAAAACACACACACACTATTTTTGGCTCAGTGTTGTGGGCTAGTTGCTGGAGCTCAGATGTTTTTGGTGTTGCTATGACAATGGTGACAATAGTGAGGCAGAGCATTAGTAATGTGGAGGAGGAGGAGCTATTCATTGTCCATTTCAGCCAAAGACTTTGACAGAGGAGGTTCAGAGGCAACAGGGCAAGAGGGCAGAAAACAAGCGTGCATGTGTGTCACTGAAAGAGAGAGAGCTGGGGGCAGAAAAGTTAGTAAGTTGTGGTTATGAGTTTTATTAGCATGGTTGATCGCTTCTAGTCTTTCACAATGGTGCACGAAGGAGACGGAGGAGAAAGCTAGCTGAATGGAGAAAACAGACAGACAGCAGAGAGGAAAGAATTTCCTAATCAGAAAAATTGGACAGCTACTAATAAATTGAGTTACTGCGGTGCGAACCAACTGAGCAGATGACGGCGAATGAGACATAAAGATACAGAGAAAGAGCGGAAGGACTGAGGATTGGCTTGCGTTGTGATGAGGCAGAGGGCAATTCAGGGAGTCAATGAGGTCTACATTTGGACTGTTGTCCAGCACAGAGAAGAGCTCCCTGATCTGAAACAGGACCGGGTCAGCTGTGGGTCAGTCTGGCTGCATTTATATGCTGCTGCTAGCTTCAAATCAAAAAGTGGAGGCAGCTTTCTGCAGTTCTAAGATAAGACAGAACTTTATTTATCCAGAGGGAAATTGTTGTGCAGCAGTTGCAGAACAAAGTAGGAAAGAGGGCAAATATAAAGAGTGCATCAATGTCATACAGATAATTTCCGCAGAGATGAGGTCCTGCAACAACAATCACCAACTATCACTGGTTTGGAACTGTTTTGGTTAAACGTCAAGGTAATTTGTATAATTCTATAGGCTTTAATCTTGAGATGTAATGTAAATACAGAAGCTGAACATGGTGTACCCAAGGTCAGGGTAGAAGTTTATGTGTTGCTGTTGTTTTCCTTAATTTAAGGGATTACATGGTCAGCTAATAGTAGAGCTCTGAAAATGCTGACGGAAATTTGATATTCATATCAATACTGCAATGATGTTTTGGGGGTAGCTGGTGGTGCTTTGAAGCAATATTCCCAATCCAAACTGGGGAGATGGTCTCTGACAGAAACATAATATGTTATGTGGTTATGATGTCCAAATAAATAGCAGAATTCATTGTTCACCTACCAGCAGGGCTGTAGCTACCACTTGAGGTCTGCAGTATTTTTTTCTGGGAACGTTGGGATTTTAACAACCTGCTTTCTTCAGCTGAAATCTCAGATGTGGTGGGTATTTTTCAGGCTGATTCCAATATTTCTTTTAGACTCAATAATTTGAGTCCTTTCAGGCCAACAAAATAAGGACAACAACAGCATTTAGACCTTGATGTTGAACATTTACAGAAAAAATAATCAAGCAGTTAACTGAATAAATAATAAGAATATTTCTGAGATTTAATTTTTGGTGTCTGGGAAAGGGGGGTCAATATTTCTAAAATTCTGGTTATGTTCCTGGAAGTGCGTATTGAACCTAAATACTTTTTTGGTATCATATTACAGGGTATTGGCATCAAATGTCTGGTCAGATTCATAGTCTTGTTTGTTTGCTTGTTCTTTCATCAGATAGTTCCTGATTTAAATCATATTTTGCCAATTTTTAATTAGTTTTTTACTTAGGCAAAGTTCTTGTACAGCTGCTTGTGTTTGAACGACATCTAACATTTGAGAAGTTTTTTCTTTTGTTAATGAAAAACGTGTTTAGACATTTTCATACATACTTACAGAAAGGTAAGTAGCCATTACAGCCAGGGAAAGGCAAAGCTTTGTCACAATATTACAATAAACACAAACCCCAGACAATATCTAGTGTCATATCACAACATCAATATTGCACTGAGATATCTCCCAGCTCTGCCTTGCGGTTTGAGAAAACGCTGAGATCTTGAGCTGAAGAAAACCATAAAAATCCCCTTTGGATAATGTCAAAAATACACACTCATCAAGCCTAAACAAGTCTATTTCACCAACAGCAAACACTAAACAGGGTACACATTTATTGCAACAGTGAACGGCACTCTGGCAGCAGCTTTAAAGGTTAAATGTCTGACTTGATCTTTATTTCAGGAGGTAACATCAGCGAAGGATCAATGTTGTTATCAGGCGACAATTTAGTTGACTTGAAGTTCACATTGGTCTTGTGACTTGCCAGACAATTACAACATTGTCTTGGTTTGACAGCCAGCCACATGTCTGTCTCGGACCACTGGCATCACCTGCTAATGAGTTTACGAGCACAGCCGCCCTTGACCATGACCGCGATATTAAAGACTAATGATTTACATTGTTGTGTAGGTGAATGGTGAGCGTTTGAGCACTTGGCAGGGTTAATATAGGTGCTGAAATATTGATAGACCTTGGCAGGGGGCCCGGGCTGATTGGTGTTTAATATTTAATTTGTCTACAATAAATGAACACATTTATTTCAGAGATTGACAGCCTTGTGTTATTTTTCAGCACTGTGTGTTTAAAGCTGCTACATTTCTCTGCTTGTCAGCTTTTGAATGTCTTTGTTTACAATATGTTTAGATATGTGTCTGATCTGTTTAGATCAGGAGAGAGGAAAAAAAGAGAAGGCAGTTTATGTGTGGGTCTTATCAGTTTTTCTAACCGTACTCTTTGTTTGGGTGTGCATGATTGTTAATCTACGCTGCTTGAATTGAGGAAGTTTTGGGCTGTTAGGGGCCAGTGTCAGCTTCCTGTGTGACTGACTGAGTAAAGGAGGAAGTGATTAAACGGAAGGGGAGCGCTTCCTTCAAACGCCCCCACTCTTCCTCATCTGTTCGCTGTCACACTCACAAGAAAAGATCCCTTGGGCCGTTTGAAACCGACACCTGAGTGACAAAACTTCTAACATCTGAGGATCGATACAATACTTCCTAACCTTTTGCTCTCTCTCTCTCCACATCTGCAGCTCCCTCTTTCTGGTGACTCAACAACATCACACAGTCTTCACCACGGTAAGATCACTTGTAGTCTTGTAACTCACGTTTATACCATACTCATTTGGCAGGTATATGTCTCTCTGACTTTTACTATTAATATTTTGTAAGTTGATATGTTATAGAGGCACTATAACCATGTGGTAAGAGAGTAATATGGAAAGAAACTATGCTTTTGATGAGAGGGCTTTCAACTAACGAACAGAACATCAATTTCTCAAAGTTAAGCTACATTATTGTGGTGAGGCAATGAAATCTGCGCTTAAACTGTAACAACAATAATATAACTTGATGTTCACTGTGATGGATTACACAGCATACAGTTTAAAAAGTCTGCTAATTTATTTTAATACCATACGGAAATGATTGGAAACCAATGGTGGCCTTGAACTGTAGGAAAAATACATAAAGAAGACTAAGAATCTACTCTACAGCCACGTTAGCGGCTTTGTGAGGCTGTTCTTAGGCACAGTGGTGCTTTAAGTTGAATGCTAATGTCAGCATGCTAACATGTTCCCAACAATAATACTAACAGGCTGATGTTTAGCAAGTAATACTTAGCAGGGTCGCCATTTTAGTTTAGCCTGCTAGCATGCTAACATTTGCTAATTAGCACTAAACACAAAATACAGCTGAGGCTGATGAATGAATTTTGCAGGTATCTGGTCATAATAAAAGTATTAGACAAATTGAAATTTTGACCCGATGATGGCACTAGAGGAAAAGTCAGGGATCACCAAATTGATTAGGATACGTTGTCTGGGAACCATGAATGTCTTTGTGTCGATCCATCTGGTGGTTGTTGAGATATTTCACTGGATAACTGAAAATGTCAACCTCATGGTGTTGCTAGATGAAGAATCAGTAGGATTCACCCTCTGGGGAACATGAATGTCTTTACCAAATTCAATCATTTTTAGATATTTTAGTGGTGGACAAACGGACACACAGACATTGCCAACCTACATTCAAAAATGGTCCACAAAAATGTTAATTGTTGCAGTCTTTGTTTGTGAAAGCATGAAATACTAAGAGAGAAAAGGCAAGATTAATTTCAGTCATCCAGGGAATAAAGCATCCAGACTCATGTTTCTAGAGTTTGACATGAATCCTCTTGGATGAGCTGTGAAATATTTTCAGTTGTTCACCTACATGTCCAGTGGATTTCTTTTTCTTTTTTTTGTGACAGAGAGACTGCAGGTCCTGTATGTATAGATACAGATATGATAGATCATTGCATGTGTGTGCTGCCTGTAGCTTGCTCAGAGATAAAATGTTCAAGCAGCTGACATGATTTGGCTCTGCGGGTGGCCCATGTGTCCTGCACCTGTTCATCTCTTTCCGGAGGTTTCTGTCCTTCCTCCTCTGCAGACACACACTCGTTCAGCAAAGAAGGAAAACTCTACAGGGTGATGGCTGAGTGCCATTTGAAACAGCTGCATGTGTGTGTTTAAGTGTTTGTGTAAAAGAGAGACAAAGACATGAGGAGAGAATTAAAGGGGTGACAGGAAAGAAGAAATATATCGTAGGCAAGAGGAGGAAGAGAGAATGGAGAGCAGCTGTCTCACTCCATCACACACCAAATGTTTTGATTGTGTAGTGAGATCAACTCTTAGCCAGTTGAACTGCTAAGAGTTGATCTGTCTCTTTTAAGGAAATACATTGACAGGAAAGAAGATATGATCTGCTGTTATTGTTTACTGTGTGGAGCTTTATCTCCTCCTCTTCCTCCTCCTCTTCAGGCTGCCCTCTCTTCACATCTGTAGCTCGCTGCTGCTAGTCATGAGGAGTCATGAGACTGAATCAGATGGATGAAAAGTATTAACACTCTGTGTTGCTTCTTTGTCTCTCAGCTCCTCTCATGCTTACTGAGAATGGATGATACAGAGTACGGGGTTCAGATTGGAGAGAACAAGTTCATCAGCAAGTAAGGATTAAACACCACATAAACATATATACACAAATACAAATGCCTGCATATGCTTATGAAATAGCTGAAGTGTAGTAATGTTATGATTTTGAACTCATGTTGAACAGTCTGACCTGTGGAAAAATGGATTTACCCTTTATTAACCTTCGGTATGTTTATGTTAAAAACATTTGGTTTAAAATAACAGTGTGTGAAATAGGGGTGTTAAAGCACCACAATGGTAGTTTTACAGGTTTCAGCCTGTTACCTATTTGCAAACTTGTGCATATGTTACTTCACTGCTGACCATTTTCTAAGCATTTATTGATTTATAGTATGTACAGTAAGTAGACTTAAGAATAACTTAATACCTAAGTAGGGCCATATAGGCTTACATGACACTATAAAACAACCAAGATGATCACATGGTAATCAATAATGTACATCCCGATCCAGAAATTCAAAAAGAGAACATTTAAAAAGATTTAATTTCACTATTATGAGGGACACAGTGTTCTTTGTCTTAACTGCCATGCGATTGCTACAAATCTAACCAAAACAAAAATCTCCTCATTAAAAAGTCAACTTGACAGATTATCTTCAGGCAGCCATACAAATCAGGATTCTTTAACCTTTTTTTTCCAAAATGGCGGGCTCCTTAGGTTACTGCACATGCAGCAATGAATCACAAAGTGAAATTCATCCTTGACATCACCAAGATCACAAAAAAACACAAATGCTGCTTTTCAGGAATGCTTTTTTTATCTGCCTACATCAGTTGCCAGGCAGAAGGTACCAGTTTGTAATTGAGCACACAACTTCTCAATCAGGTTTTAAGACTAATTTCCTACCTTTCATGTCGTCAGTACAGTCTTAAAAATCTACTGCGATAACATGATGTTATCATTTAAAAATCTCAACACTTGTACTTGAGCACTGAAAACTTGTACTGAACACGCTTCTAGTTGTTTGTTTGGGAGGGCATCTAGCTCATCTTACTGTGGAGCCCGAATTTACTATTTATAGTCAATGTGTACAAAAGCATCTGCAAATTAAATGCAGTGTAGTGTTTTATTGTTGTTCTATAATCTCTGTTCCAAGTAAGCTGTAATTAACATCTAACAAAATCAGTTATTGAAGTTTTTGTTCTAGAGTTTGGTGTCATGTTACTGTATGCATAACAGTGGAACAGAGTCTATTCCTGTAAAGATCAGTTAATTTTCATCAGATTATTTTATTTTATGATTTTACACACACACGCCATATTGTCATATACTGTTTATATCAGAAAATATCCTTACTAATATTGTGCTAATGATTTCAATGCTATCGCCTAGCCCTACATGAATGGCATAAGGATATGAATTTAGTGTATATATAAATATATGTATGAATTGGCATATTTTTAATGTAATATAGAGCTCAGTCTGTGATGTTTAGAGTTTCTAACAAGCACTAAAACATTTCTAAAACAGTCCCTGCTTCATTGCTATTTAATGGTCAGGTAACTGACAAAAGAATTGACAAAGTGATATTGTCATTGTGATGAATTTTATTATATTATTATTATTATTATAACCTTTATTTAATCAGGTAGTCTCATTGAGATCAAGATCTGTTTCGAGTACATCAGGAGAAATAAAACAGATCAAACACCCAACAAAATATAAGTAGATTTTCAAACTGTACTGAAACAAACAACAAATTTCAAAGGTTGCCTGGAGAGCAGGAAATCAATCTAAACACATGTGATATGCTTTGTAAAATGGTCAGCAGTAATGTGAAGTATACTTGACTTGTAGTTAGTGGGCTAAAAACATCTGAAATTAGCAGCACGCTCCTTTAAGTGATTCAACATCTCTGTCTCCAGGGTAACAGTCCTGTCACATCTTAAGACGTACAACCTCTACTATGAAGGACAGAATCTACAGCTCAGACACAGAGAAGTGAGTATTAACAGCTGCGTTTGTGTGTGTGTTGAGTCTTATTTTAACGTTTTATCCTCCGTTTCAACAGAAGCATCTGAATGTCTTCACTCTACTGTTTGTCTGTCTTCCTGTCGCCCTTTTTGCTTTTTCTCTCTCAGTCATTTGCAATTTAATATACCCTACCCATTATACGGTGAATCCCAGAGGAGTAATAACTGTCCATTGTGTGTATTTATATGTGTGTGTGTGTGTGTGTGCGCATTGATCACAGCTCCTCTCTCCCAACAGGAAGAGGGGGAGCTGATTGTTGAGGGCCTGCTGAATATCTTCTGGGGCCTGCGGAGACCAATCAGGCTTCAGATGCAGGATGACCACGAGCGAATCCGACCGCCCCCCTCCTCTACGTCCTGGCACTCGGGTTGCAACCTGGACAGTCAAGGGTAAGAGGTCCAGACAGATCCAGTTACACCTCGCTGACCGGAAATGGTGAAACACAGTAGGTCAGCAGGGGCAAATATAGATTATGTCAAGTTTGTCTGATGAAAAATGCAATTCAATTTGTGTCATCGCTTTTTTGTTGATGTGGGGTGGCATTACTTGATATTTCCATGCAACAAATACATAATTGATTTCCACAGTTTGCTAAATCCTTTGATGAAACAACAATTGGCAATGGTCCATTTTTTAACCCAGTTTTGGATTTTGCCCCAAGCTGCCACAGATCAATTTGTGTCAATAGGCTTGAAGCCCCATTTTCAGCTCTGTAATCTCATTCATCAGAAGAAGCTATTCTTGTTCCAGGGATAACAGAGCTCACAGGCATGCAGCTGACAATTGGGTGTGTCAGGGACAAAATGAAATTACAGGAAATACGTAAACACTTCATGAAATTAACTTACAGGAAATACATAAACACTTTATGAAAAAGGATGTTAACTTTGAAGTAGAATCACCGCAGCTGTAGAGCTGCTTTAAATCAGGTTGGATGCCAGTTAGCAGCATTTACCAGCAACAAAAGAGTACATTAGTCCAAAAACAAAAAGCAAAATTAAAATCAAAGGAAATACTCTACTAAATAGCTAAAGTTTTTCTGTATTTGAGATATACTAAATAGCATATCTCAAATACAGAAAAACTGCATCAACGAAGAGGAACAGCTGTCACAAGTTGAAACTAACCAGCTGGCATGTGACGTGCCTATAGTATGTGGTGTATAAGTGGTTAACAAAATGCTGCTGCTTGGCAGGAAATCTAATAAGACCCACCTCTGTATCAGTGTTTGCAGTGATGATGTCCTTGTTCTTCCACTGACATTATAACCTGCTGTACTATTCTCTGCTGTAACTCCCCTCACTTTTGTCTAAAACCAATCAAAGTGGTTTTCATCTTTAGCCAAGGTTATTAAAGGTAATTACAGTTTGTATATGCAAAATATTTTCAGCTGTATATTTACAGTTTTGCCAGCCTGTAGCTCTCTTCTTTGGCACTGTGTCTCTTCGTCTCTTACTCCTTGCACTCTCTCTCTCGTTTCCTTTTTGAAGTTCCCCCAACAGCACAGATGGTCAACAGACAACAGAGCAGAGCCCGCCCACAGTGGAAGTGACACTACCTGACAGCCAACCAGAGGATGACGGTGTGATGGAAGAACAGACAGAAGGTGAGTGGCTTTATTGATTGTATAAATATAGTAACATACTGTGTATTAATCCCTGGGCTATAATAAGGATCCAGTGAACAACATCATATATCAATCCCAAGTATGTGTAGTAGAAATGTATGTGTTGTTTCATCAGTTGCCAAGACGAAAAAAAGAAACATTGCATTACGTCATTAGGATCAAATTAACTTAGCTCAAAAAAACACTGTGGACCAAATCTCTAATTAACTCTCAGCTGCTGTATATAAGCATACAATCACTGCTGGGTGGAAACATCGGATCTCCAAAATGGAAACTTCTCGTGAGGAAGGAATTAAAGCCTATTCTTAGTTTGTCCAGAGTTTTTTTCAACCCTTAGAAGTATACCGTATAATAATAATTCCAATTGTCGTCCACATTGGGATTACACATTTGTCTCATATTTGCTTCATACTGTCTTGAATCTGAACATTAGAAATACTAATTTTGTGATGTTTACTTTCATGATGTCCATGTGATTAAATTCAGTGTATTCACCGTTTGAACGTAACACGTATTTTTAAAAAAGATTGCAAGCGCAAAAATATGGCATTCTCTCAGGAATAGTCAGTATTGTAAGTTCTTAGTTTAAGGATAAGATTTTTAGAGTTATTGTCTTGTTAAAGACACTGAATAATAACTGATAATCTAGGGTAATGATTGTTGATTGGACAGGGGACAGTGAGAGCTCCGCTCAGCTCCTCAGGACGAAGAGCGATGCCGGGGTCTTAAGACGAGGCCAGCGACGGTCACCGAGCGACCAGAGGAAAATTCGACGCCATCGCTTCTCCATCAATGGACACTTCTATAACCATAAGGTGATGCCAGACAAGGGATCTCTAGAAAGTCTGAAAAAATACTGTAATAATGTACATGTTCTAATCAGTTAACTATAGTTAGTTTCAGAGAGCTTGTGTACTACTTTTAGCTATTTTGGTCTTGATGTTTAAATTTGTTTTAAACTAATTTAGAATAACAAGATAAACACATTCACAATGACCCATCCATGTGCATATCTGTACACAAATATATCCACATAATGTTATACAGGAAACTAAATTCATGTTTTAATGTTTTTTTTTTCCTCAGACAGCAGTATTTACCCCTGCTTACGGCTCAGTGACTAATGTTCGAATTAACAGCTGCATGAGCACGCCACAGGTGCTGCGAGTTCTCCTCAACAAGTTTAAAATTGAAAACAGCCCAGAAGATTTTGCGCTCTACCTCGTCCATACAAGTGGAGGTGAGTGTGAATTATTACGTTTATTTCTAGTTTGTCAAGAGATGGACTTCAGGCTTAATGAGAAAAACACTACAACGGTATATATACAGTGTATCTATAATGTTATTTTTGTTGTGTTAATCCGTACCTCTGTGGATGTGTTGATGTTTCAGAGCGTGTGAAACTGAAGCGGAGTGACTATCCTCTGGTGCTGAGAATAATGCAGGGTCCATGTGAGCAGGTCTGCAAGATTTTCCTCATGGAAGAAGACCTGGGAGAAGAAGTCACATATGATGTAAATCACCACATTCACTGTAACGTTTTCTTTAAAGGGGTTTGACGCAGAGATACAGAGATATGACTGGCTATAAATGAACATGTCTTACTCCATTTGTGGGACAGCGTGCAGCCACCTTACCTCTGTGTCTCCAATATGCTTTTATTTAACAGTCTCTCTTTTTTTGTGCTTTGTCATTATATTTCTCCTCCCTTCCACCAGGTGGCGCAGTATATCAAGTTTGAAATGCCTGTTCTGCAGAGTTTCATCACCAAACTGAAGGAGGAGGAGGACAGAGAGGTGCAGAAACTCAGGAGAAGGTACAGGAAAATACTGTTTATAATCTACTTCACCGCATCATCTTGTCTTTTTCTGTTTGGACAAAGTCATCAACATGTTCATCAGCTGTTATGAGCTTACAAAAATTGTCATACAGGAGTCTACATAGTGTTGTAATTATTATCAGATGTATCTTTGCCGACACAGACATTTATTCTTTCTCTGTCTGCATTTCTCTGCTTGTGCTTGTAGGTATACGTACCTGCGGTGTATAATTGAGAAGCAGCTCAGTTGTCTTCCAGAGGGGGCGACGTGTATGTGATCTGCTCATCATACTGTCAAAAGCTCTCCCAGAGTACCACCGCCTCCACCCAGCTGTGACCAAGAGAGTGACCAAGAATCAGCTGACAAGAACCCAACGTATGTGTTTCAGCGATTATCCTGCTCCTCTGAATGCCTGCCTCATCAAATCATCCAATCAATCAACATACAGACAAAACTTTAACATGCCATACTGTGTGCATGTTAAGTGTGACCATCTTAGCAATAGTCCTGATTCAGACCCAATCACTTCATCTCCCTCTGCTTTTCTCTTTGTTGTCACATACAGTTACACCCAGAAAGACATTCCTCTACTCCTGAGTCATTTAAATCTTTTTGTAGAATGAGCCTAAAATGAGACGTCCTGCCCTGTCTCTACCCTCCAGATTGCAAGCTGATACCCCAAATTAATTTAAAGCACAAACATCATATAATATGGTCAAAGTAAAGTGCCTGTTAAAAGGTTTCAACAAGCACAAAGACACATAGGAAAATCCAGGGGTTTTACCTGGAAAGTACACAGCACACATCAGCCCACGAGCAAACGGTCGTGGCCTCAGAAGCTGACACCATCCTTCCTGTCCCACATTGCACTGCGTGCCTTTATGTTCCTCGCTTTTTGAGAATTTGTGAAATATTGTAACTGAAAGGAATTGACCCTCTCCATTTTATGGCAGCTGAGAAGTTCACTGCAGGGATTATTGAAGACGTGTTAACAGATAATCTGTTTATGTTGTGACCATCAGCCTGTTGGTGGTCTGATGATGATGACAACTGTCTCCAGTTTTTCTGCAGGCATTCAAACTGAATGTTGAAGACATTTTATGATTGAAGTTAAAGGAATAGTTTGGGGGGTACTGTTTGTTGTAGGTTTGTATAGCTACAGCCAGCATCTGGTTAGCTTTGCATAGCACAAAGACTGTAAAAAGGGGGAAACAGCTAGCCTGGCTCTGTCTAAAGGTAACAAAATCCACCTACCAGCACCTCTAAAGCTCACTAATTAGCATGTTATATCTCTGTATTATCACTGTATGGGGTTTATATGCCAGCCTATTTCTTGGTCGGGACACATAACCCCCTGTACAGATTAAACAAACAGGAAATAATGTGTTAATTAGTGATAACTTGATACCGTTGGGCAGAGCCAAGCTAGCTGTTTCCCCCCGTTTACAGTCTTTGTGCTAAGCTAATCAGCTGCTAGCTGCAGCTTCACATTTACCACACAGACATGAGAGTGCAATCTTCTCATCAAACTTTCAGCAAGAAATCAAAAAGCCTATTTCCCAAAATGTCAAACTATTCCTTTTAAAGAAAAAAAAATCCATTCTGAAACAATTTAACATTTTTTGGGCCCCTTACTTGCATTAATGCCTTATGTAAGATGACGAGAAGATGTCATGTTGAGATTTTAAAAGCACAGTAAAATACTGTTTGAATGATGAACAACATCATTCTTGACACGATGACTTCTGGTAGGCATTGGACGTTGAACTGACTGTACAAAAATGATTTTACATCCAACAGCGAATGACACAAGATGAGTGAAATCCCACAAGACTGTGAATTACGCTGATGATCTTTGATGGACGAATGTTGTAAATGTATGAATGAGCGTTTTGCCTCCACATGTACAGCGCTTTGCATACGTCTGCTTTTGTCCGCGTGCGTACAAGCCCGTCCATTCAATATTTCTAACATTGTTAAAAATGTCATCGAGTGTGTGTGTGTGTGTGTGTGTGTGTGTGTGTGATTCTGAGAAGTGTGCATGTTGTATTTTTAGTGACTCTTAAGACTTGCCTGCTTTTGTATTGTCTTTTACAAAGTAATGAATGAACTTTTGTCTTTAAGATGTTAAGAACTCATGCCACTACTTGGAAAATGTAGTTTCTTTTTTTTCGTACAATGATTGTTATTTAATAAAAAAGAAAGTTATCTTGAGAAAAGATGAACATATATAACTGTAATCTCCTTCTGTGTCGTTCAGGTCACAGGGTGAAAAGCCTACTGTAGCGTGTGACATAATGATGTTTAAATCTTGTTGTGTAATTTAAAATGACAGACGAGATAAGTGACTATTAGTCATAGTCGAAGCTTCGGGAGAGCGGTTAAATAATTCAGACAAAATTAGAAACGCACACAAATGTACGCCCACACGTGTGCGCGCGCACGCACGCACACACACACACACACACAGGTATTTAAGTGTGATGTCGGTGGTACAGCAGCTTACTGCACACTCAGCCAATGAGCAGGTGTGAGACAGAGTGATCCACTCCACCTGATTGAGATTGTCTGGGGGAGTAACAGGCTGAAACATACTTCTTACTGTCAGAAGAGTCTGAGCTGCAAACACACCAACAGAAGACGAAGGTCGTCTGAACCGCTGCACTGCAAACAGCCACTCAACAGGTGAGGTTGTTTATTCTAAGAAGAATGAGATGAATTTTTAGAATTAATGAATGAAATTTTTGTTATTGCGTAAAACTATGCATATTCATACAAGCCAGGACCAGAGCACAGCATACAAATTTTCAAACAACAGCTAAAGGATCTTTAGCAATCAAATCTTCAGACCATCATTGAGTACAACAGAATTCATAAATCACTGACAGAACATTTACTGTGTAGTACTAGAAAAAGCAGAATAAATACTAATTAAACAACCTATCTTCTCTTTTTCAAGCTTTTGAGACAAACAAAATTAAACAGCCACTCGAGTTTTTGCTCATCTGAACATTTCATGCAACAACTCTCTTAAATCATCATAATATGTACAGATAGTTAGAATTAAGATGTTATTTATTTAATATAACCTGGTATTTAGATTTTTCTATTAAGTTCAGCAGGTTTGAGCAATGTTCCTTCTTTTCCTCAGCTGTTTTTGTGAGTGAATTTCTCTCTTTTTGTAGGTGTGATGTTATTTAATATGTCCTCTTGTGCACAAATTACGGCCTATCTCTAGAAAGCACAATTGATAATACACTGGGAAGCAGTGCATCAAATTCATAATGAAGTGTTTTTTATCTTCTTTGTTGGTCTGAGCTGTAATCTGAGAGTCACTGGATTATTCTCAAATAAAGTGACCCAGTGTAATTATAGCTCAACTCATCTTTTAAGAGGACACAGATTAGACTGCGTACTGTTTGTTGACGGCAGAGCGAATGATGTCATGCTGCTCACTGGGTCAAGTACTCAAATTGTTTACTTAAGTAAAAGTAGTAATACCACACTATAAATGTACTCCATCACAAGTGAAATTTTATTAAAGTCAAAGTATAGAAGTATTAGCAACAACATATACTTAATCAAGTATCAAAAGTAAAAGTATAGCTTCTGTCAGTGTTATTATTGATTGATTAATATGTGAGAGGTACTTGTACTAGTGTTGGAGTTGGTCAAGGTGGAGCCAATTTTAACTGCGTCATATACTGTTGGGTATTTTAATCTATAATAATGCATCACATTTTATAAACTGATCAAATAGTTTATGTTAAACCTTGATTGAAAAAGTAACTAAAGCTGTTAAATAAATGTTTTGAAGTAAAGAAAATACAATCTTTCCCTCTGAAATGTAGAGGAGTAGAAGTAGTAGTAACGTAGCATGACATAAAACCACTCCAGTAAAGTCGAAAACGAGATGGTAATTCCTAATAAAGAATTTCCAATAAGTACCTCAAAACTGTAAATAAGTACAGTACTTGAGTAAATGTACTTAGTTACTTTCCACCACATATAATATAACATATATATAACATCCTAACATTTTGCAATTATCCGTTAGAAAAATTACTGTCGGGAATATGGAAGAAAAAAGTCTTTGTTTCATTTAAAAGTTTTCAAGCAAATTGTCTATCAAAATAACAGGTTATAACATTCACCTTATTATTTAATGACTACTGACTATTGCATACGGACAACAAAGTCTCAGTATTTGACTTAAATGTTGCACATTACAATACACCGGTCCTCCATTATGAATACCATTTTGTATTATTACTATGGAAGTAGCAGTATTTTTAGTAGTGACATATGAAACACACGTTGCTTTTTATTACTTATATCACTATATAGTACCATATGTTTATATTATAAGCTATATCATATTCTTTTCAATTTATACAAATACATTTCATAGTAATATATTATTATTGCATAGTGTTTATATTACATATTCTGCACATATATACAACACTATATACTTTAATGTGTTATGTATATTGTATTTATTATTTATATTTATACTATACATAGTACGCACATTATGGCTACTGGAGTTGCACTGGTGGATTTCTTCTGCAAAAATATTTGCACAATTTTCTTATATAGTTTAAGGTATTGTAATGTGTGTATATATATTGTATATAGCTTTTTTAATGTAATGTATTGTATTCAAATAGGTCTTTATGCGTTTTTCTTACCTCTTAGTCTCTTGTGCTGCTCTAACGTGCGACCTTCTCACTGGGGATCAATGAAGTCCTGTTTGTTCTTCCTGTCGGATCTGTTTGGGTTAAACATTGAGAAAACATTGATTTAATGTTAACAAACAGGTGTCCATTGATGATCATTAATGCAGCAGGTCCGGTCAGATCTGGAGCCAGATTAAATCTACCAGATCCTAATGAAAGGGCATTAGAGATTATGAAAGCCATCTGATCTCGGGTCAGTGTTGCAGCAGTTACGGTGCTTGTGTAAGATGCGTTTCTCAAAGCTGGATTTACCAGCGACGTAAAAATAACACACAGCAGGACTAAAGCTGTATGAGAACATCTCATCAGTCTGTTTATGAGCACTTTGTGTCTTCAGGAAGCAGTATGAGTACATTTACTTCAGTTACTTGCACTTTACTTAAGTATTTCCATTTTAATGCTACATTTGTGAGACAAATATTGCACTGTTGACTCCAGTACACTGATTTTACAGCTATAATTACTCGTTACTTAATTTTACATTTAAAATATGTGACCAACTTTTAAAAATATGATGCCTTTTATAGATTAAACTAGTCAACAGTGATTAAATTAGTAAAAATGAGCTTCACCTCAACCAGCTACAACATTTCAAGTGCTGCGTACATGTTAATGCATCAATTATAACAAACCTATAATATAATATATATAATAATATTACACCAGATTTACATACAGTATTACATTTTGCGTAATTAATACTTAATACACATGCATATACTAAAGAGTATTTTGCTGATAATACTTAATTGGTACTTGTGCATTTTGAATGCAGGGCTTACAAGTTTACTTACTATTTAAAAAGTAAATTTAAAAGTATTTACAGAATGGCCTCTCTTAACATGTATTATACTTTTATCATAAGATGTCCTTTTTGTATAATTTATTTCATTGACAGTTTCCTCTTTTTATGTATATTTACATATTTGTTTTTCATTTTTATATGTTTTACAATAATTATTGTTTTTTTACCTCATGCGCCTGTTTTTAATGCTGCTTATGTCCTGTGATTGTCTTTATTTTCCTAACTCTGGGAAGCACTTTGTGTTCTCTAGAAATTAACTTATTATTACTAGTAACAGAGTATTGATACACTTTGGTATGGCTATTTTTATTTAAGTATTTAAGGATCTGAATACTTCTTCCACCAGTGTCAAGAGCTGAACAGGCCAGAATCAGCTGATAATTTCAGTACACACAACAAACTAACTAAAATTAACAACAGAAACTGAAAAGACTTTTTCAAAATCACTCCTCCTAAAAATTCCTTTTCCTTTGTCTAATCTTTACAGGATAAAAAATAATGTCCGGCCCACAGAAACTCTCCCTCACAGTGGCCCTCTGCCTGCTGCTCCTCGCTACACTTTTACCCAGCTCTGAGGCCCGGCGTGGTCGTGGAGGTGGTGGCTTTGGCCGAGGCGGTGGCTTTAGCCGGGGCTGGGGTGGTGGTGGACATGCCTACAGACCCGTCCAGAGCAGTGGCCCCAGTGCAGGGAAGGTAGCCGGGGCAGCTGCAGCGGGCGCCATTGGAGGAGCAATGGTCGGGTCTGCCCTGAGCCGCCCTGGGTTCGGGTATGGTGGAGGATACGGAGGATATGGAGGATATGGGGGATATGGGGGATATGGAGGATATGGAGGATATGGAGGAGGGTATGGCTACCCACGATACGGAGTTGGTGGTGGCTACGGCTCCAGGTCTGGCTATGAACCAGAGGGCTCTGGAGATATGGAGTACTACACTGGAGCATCCAGCGGCCCCATCTACAACAGCATCATCATTGTCATCGGCTCCCTGATGTCCCTGCTGATGGGCCACTGGGTGGCACTCATGTAGAGCCGGAAACAGAGCTGGGATCCCAAAGACAGACACAGGTCCAAACCCTGACTAAAAATAACCCACAACCTGACAGAAAACAGAACTATTTTTGGTTTAAAGTCAAATGCGACCTAAATTATGAATACGGATAATGAAAAGCTGTGGTCAGTTTGTTTCCCGGACACTTCAGTGACCCTCCATGAGGACAGGAAGAGGAAGTTTGACCCATTTAACCTCTACAACATGTCACTGTGACACCATGTTTCAGTCCGCAGGTGTACTGATGAACAAAGAAAACCACTTCCTATAAATATCTGTTAGACTCCTGAGATAATTTGACTCTCACTCCAATTTCTCCTTTTAATGGGGCCAGTCTTTTTATACTTTTGATGATTGTAATGGTGGTGACGAGATTAATGATGGTGATGATTTATTATGTTTTCAGGCAAACACATTCTCCATAGTCAATCTGTGAAGATAGACCAGGAATAAATTAGATTAAATGTGTAACCATGTTAAGTCTACCTCAGGAAGTCATGTCAGGGCCAGAGTGTAAGAGCAGCTGCACATTTCACTTGATAATGCCATTTCTCAGTATATTTCAGTATAAGTTAGTCCTTTAGTCTGTTTTTTCATTGTGTTGCACATTCTGTCTGCTCTGCATATTGTTACATTTTCAGTACATTGCTTGTATATGTATACTTTACCTGATTAACGTACGTCTTATGCCATTTTGTAGACTTATGTTAAAAAAAAGCAAAATGTTTAATATTGTTATGTAAATAAAAAAGAACTTAGAACATTTGTGTTGAATTTTATTGTCTACATTATTGTGAGAAGAAACTATTCAGATGTTACCTGCTACAATAATAGTGAACTCAGTAGACATGTTTAGATACTCAAAATATATGTACATTTTTAAGTCAATACAGATAGATTAGACTTTTGGGAAAACTGTAATAGTTGATTCTTGACTCAAACAGCAGTAGCCAAAAACAATCTCAACACAAGCTCCACTGTCTTTGCTTGCTCCGGAGCTTTCAACCGTGTCTCGTGGTCATTAATCAACACGCTGTTGTTGTCAGCTGCTGTTTCCGCGGTTAAGAATAATTTTTGAAGTACAACCTTTAAACCGACATTGACAAGAAGTCCATCTGCTCTGTGATACATTTGAAAGCTCCAGAAAAAGCAAGTGGACCGATAGTTTGTTTTGTTGAAGAACTGTAATTAAATTGATCACTAAAATACATGTAATCGATTGTATGTTAAAGCCCTAATAAGCAGTGGTAGAATGTAACCAAGTACATTTACTCAAGTACTGTACTTAAGTACAAATTCGAGGTACTTTGAGTATTTCCATTTTGTGCAACTTTATACTTCTACTCCACTACATCTCAGAAGCAAATATTGTGCTTTTTACTCCACTACATTTATCTAACAGCTTTAGTTACTTTTCAGATTACAATCTATCATACCCTTCCTGTCCAAATGTGGTGATTTTGAATTTGATATGTTCTTATAAACCGAAGGATTAAGTGTTCCTTTATGGGTTGAGAAAATTCTCCTACTTCTTAAGTTATATAAACTCTTAAAAAAAAAAAAAAACATTTGGAAATCTACCAGCCACTTGCATATTTTACCAGCATTTGGCTGGTGGTTGGTGCTAATTTTGTGCCCTGGCTATAAACATATGGTGATTTTATAGAATATGATACATTGCTGTAGATTAAACTACCCAACAGTATATAAAAGTAGTTAGAATTAGCACAACCATAAATAACTACAGCAGTAAAATGCAACATACACATGAATGCACCATTAATATTAATCCAGAAACACTGACAGGGACCATTTTACTGAAGAATTATTACTTTTACTAGTAAGTAAGGTTTTAAATGCAGTACTTTTACTTGTAGTGGAGTATTTTCACAGTGTGGAATCACTACTTTTACTTAAAGTAAAAGGAGCTGAATACTTCTTCCACCACTGCTGATAAGTGAACAAGACCATGAGTGTTGTGTGTTTTATAATGCTAACACTTGATGGGAGCGGATGGGAATGTCATTAGCTTTGAAAGTATTTAGACAGAAACAAAAGTATTGGACACATACATTTTGGCCTGATGATGGTATAAATATGAAAAGTGAGGCCGCTAGCATGGCTAAAAAGCAACTGTTGGCTAAAAGACACAATTGGAAACAATACAAAACCCTCTTAGCAACATGCAGTATGGAAAACAAAAGTGCAGTTATTTAATTTCCATCAACATCCCACTGTGTATAATAAAACATGCCAGTTCCATTAAGGTGCAGAAGCTTGGTGGTTTGTGTTCAGCCTGTATTTAATCAATGCATGACTCAGCCCGTCAGCTGACATTTAACAGTCTGCAGACTCCTATCACATGATATTGCAGCTGATCAGATCACACCAGGGCTCATGTTTGCTTTCTTCTATGTCCTCTACAGTACAGCAGCGACCATCTTTAAAACCTGATGTTGTTTAAATATTAATGCAACATACAGCAGTGTTCTCTGGACCTTTCACATTCAGTATTCAAGCTTTATTACAGACTCAAACCTGAAGCACAGAGAAGTGTTGACACAGCCCTCATGTAGTTATCCATTATATGACATGTTGCTACAACAGGCTTGATATTTTTACTCTGTCCGAGAATTAGTTTCTAGTTAACCCAGAGCTTTAGTTTGTCATCTATGTCAAATTAAGTCAGGGATAGGAGGTTTATTTCTTATGAAACTCAATTTTTGCAATACCTATGTTTCTGGAAACGAGTAGTCTTTGGAGATTTAGGATGAAAAATGGCCAGAATTACCTTAATGGGAACCCACAGATGAGTACATACAAAAAACAACATATATGCACGCACAAAAATTGAATATTTTAAGATTCAGATCATTTCTTTTTTCAGCTTTAAAAAAAAAAAAGTTTCTAAATGTTTCTGAAAATCAAAATTCAGATGGAAATGGCACATTTTGTAAAATTCCTTGTGGTTTCCCTTTGATATAATAATAAATTTTATCAGGCGTCAAATAATTTGAGTTCAATCCACCAAAAAAGTGTACCCTGTTTATCTTAACTTCACAAATGTGTTATATCAAACTGATCTCCATGAAAGATTTTCATATAATGAAATAACAATGATAATAATAATAAAATGTCCACAAATGCAAATGAGTAAAGTTAATACGTTTATTTGACAAGACAAGCAAAAAGTGCGAGTCAACCCTCAGTATTCAGTAGAAGCTCCAGCAGCGCAGTAAATGTGATCTCTCATACGTCTTTAAAAGCAGTTTCAAATACATTCAAAGCCAGACACAAGATAACACTGGCTACAGATAACAACACATTAAAAAGGTACTCTGTGGGGTTTTTGATCACTTGTGGTCAGACATTGTTCTACAGTCAAACAATGAAAAGTGTTTGTTGTAATTGTAGTTTAGTGATTGCAAGTGAAACGTGTGGTTTCAGATCCATTTTATACCAACACGGAGGAGGCCATTAACAGGCGGTGGCTGTTTGGATAGATTGTAGGTAGTTACAAATTATCCTACATCCATTATCTATAACCAATTATCCTACATGTTCACATAAAAACTGGGTCTATAATAATAATGACCATGTCAAAAGGAATTATGAAGAAGTCCAACATGTGTGTTAGACGTGTAAAATGTGTTTTTACCAGAAATGCTGAATTTGAACTGTTTGTTTGCAATTAAAACTGCAGGGAGTACCTTTAAATTGTTTTTATTTAAGTCATCAGCTTCTATGATTAGAAAAATGATTGTACAAATCTTATGTACTATACTGTACATATCTTGATATGCAGGCTTAGCAACCATAAACTCAGCTGATAATGCAAGATAACATTCAGTAGGTTTTGGAGATGAATTCTGCTCAGAATTAGTACATCAGACTTTAAGAGCACTTCTGCAATCACAAGCTACCCCACAGAGGAGAGAGAGAGGCAAAACATGGGATAGAAGAGAGGAAGGAGGCATGTGTATAAAAAGATATGAGAAAATATAAACACACTGTACAAAGTAATGGCAGTGCACATGGAAAAATGTTAAGACAACATACATACATATTCAGAAAAGGCGCACTTTACTTGATTCCAATGCAAGTCATTTAAGGTAAGGAGTGTTAGGATAACAGCATGCTACTACTATCTGTCAGTCTGTTTATCCTTATATATGATAAAAGTCCATTTATGCTTTAAGAAATGAGTAGATATGATCCCTTACAAAGACCCAGTCATGCTCATAGTGTAAAACCTCTCAGGCTAAAGCACTGATATTTGTTACAGTAGACTAATAGAATATTAGGTATATTAAGTTAAAGTCCAGTATTAGTTGATAGTTTTGGATCACTATTCACTGTTTTCCAACTCTTTGAACTGTCCTTGAATCAGACAGTCCTCCAACATCGACATCCCTGTAGTTAATATACTCATTACATTTAAAGCGCGTCCATTATTTCAAAGCAGCATATTTACACAGATCATCACCATGACAGAGCAAATTGCAGCCCCACAGGTGCAAGCTAATCCTCTCAGATGCTTTGTCCTCAGAGACAAAACAGACAAACATTGCCAGTTTCCTTGAATTAAAAAAAAATTGTTTTTCCTGATATACACATCACAAACAGAGAACAATGAGTCAGTGGTAGTGCCACTCCTTGCTTCTATGTTATTCAATTAAATCTAAATGGACATTAACGGGCCAGATTCCTCACCCCCACCAAAACCCTGGAGTATCAGCGTACAGTTAATGGACCCTTCCTCTTTCAGAAGAGGAAAAGGGAAGTGCAATTTGTTGCAAACACCGTGGCTCTCTAGTCTAACATTTCCCCTTCCTTTCCTTGAATAAATAGTTCAAACGTGCAATACAGTATGTGTGCCAGCTGTGTGGTGCCAGTCAAGGACATGTATGAGGATGCAATGCCTAAATATTAAGAAAACATAAAAAAAACAGTAAGTAGAAATTCACACAATGAAAAGAGTACTACAAAAGGTAAGAGGTTTCTCTCTCCCTAATCATTTTCCATCTATTTATTTAATTCCTTTAACACATTCTTCATCACTTACACTGCTAATGAAGGCCTCAGTGCAGCAGCATTAGCATGTTGCTATTCAGTAGCATCAGTATAGTACTGGTGACCACAGCTAAAAGCCCTCGTGAGCCCATCTCCAGTCCCTGCACCCCATCGCTGGGTCCCATTGTTTTCTTCAAGTACTTTTCAGAGTAAACCATGTACAGCTCTAAGCATCTCCTGGCCTTCAGCTGCTCAATCAGTGCCGGGTAGCCTATCTCCACAATACTGACTGTATCATCGTCTTCAGCACTGCTAACAGCCTGTGAAGCTGGAAGCACAGGATTGACTTCAGGCTGATTTAGAGGGCGTGGAGTTGAAGGTGCAGTGCTGTTGGTCTCTGTTGTGTTGCTGCCTGTGCCAGTGTGTGGAGCTGAGGTGACAACAGTAGTTGCAGCTGCGGTAGTGGCAGCTGGTTTGTTGTTTGGCTTTCGATTCTCGGCAGGCAGAAGGTCTGTTCTCTTCATGCAGGAGTCCATGTAGCTATCATAGGTTTCAGGAGGTTGACTGTACCTGTAGTCTCTGCTGTAGTCATTGGTATCAGTAGACTTGGCACCGTATTTCCTGTACATGTAGTGGTTGTAGTAATACTCCTCCTGGGGGCTATTGAAGTGGAAGGGAGGACGAGGGAACCTTCCTAACCCGTAGCCCAGGGCCATTCCTGCCACAGCCCCTCCAGCTGCTGCCATTACCGCACTGCGCCCAAACCCTCTGGAACTGTCTTTGGGATACACGCCCATTGCCTGAACTGAGTGGGAAAAGGGAGAGCCACCCCCAACACTGCGGCCCCCGTAACCGAAGCTGCCACCATAGTGAGGGCTAAGGATTTTGTTATTTGGGTTTTGGTTGATGTACCCACCTGGATATCCCCCATAACTGCCATAACCACCATGACCGCCATAACCTCCTCCGTATGGAGAGCCCCGTGCTGGATACTGGTTATGGTAACCTCCTCCACCCGGCTGCTGGGGGTAACTACCCGGTCTGCCTGATTGCGGAGGGTGGCCTCCTTGATTGGGTTGTCCAGGTTGTTTGGGGTATCCACCCTGAGAGCTGGAGCCCTGATTATTTCTGTGGCCTGAATTAGTGTTAGTGTGGGTGCTCCCTCGGTTGGATGTGTGAGTCTTTGACTTTGAGCCGAAGCCTTTCCCAAAGCTGCCGCCTCCTCCTCTCTTGGCCAGTGAAAAATGGGTATGAACCAAAAGAAGCGACAGACACAGCACAGGTAATGAATTCAGCTTCATCTTCACCCTGTAGGGAGGGTCGGGGAGAGAAAAGGAAAATTATGAAAAGGAGAAAAAGGTGAAGAAAATATGAGATAATAATACTTGGATTTTATCATTTTACCCTTAAAAGTTTTGTCTTATTTAATGAGAATTGTCCGTCTTTCCAGAAGAAGTAAAATCCATCACTGCAACTTTGATGTGCAAGAGAACATGCACCTAACACGAGTTTCATTGAGCTGAGAGTACTGGGAACATCAGAGCAACTTAAGTATTTTGGCTACTGTGTTGCATTGTTTAAGCCATGTCTTCTGTTATCCTGTTCTACTAACTCAAGCTAGTACAAGCAATATACCATTAAATCATGTTCACTTCATTTTAGTGACAGCCTCAACATGTTTTTACCTTGCTCACTAGTTCACCTCATGGTTTCAATGCAGAGCTGTGGGTCCAAAATAGCCTTCCAGGTTGGCTTGAAATAGCACAGTGCACTGTGATCTTAATTTTACTGAAGATGTAACGCTGTTGCTAAGCTTCTCTCCCTAATTTTTTTAATGATCATCTGAGGATATAAAATTAATACACGGTAGTGGTATGTTACTATCAAACCAATTTTAAAAATTGAGACGTTTTCTCATAATTATGACTTAGTATCTCATATAAATGAGAAAAAAATGTTATACATACAAATCCCTAACCTGATTTAATTCGCTTATTTCCTCCTTCGTTTGAGGCTATGAAAGACATGTTAGTGACTACTATAACGCTATAGAACACAATAAAACGACCTATATAACAATATTTCTATATATTATAGTAACATATATTATGAAGGGAAATGAAAAGGCAACAGTTATGCTCATAGTGTAATTTGTTGTCAGTCCTCAGCTCCTAGATCATTTCAGTTTCAAACACAAGTATGATGTTTATGAATGGAGTTCTTGCAGTTTGTGTTTGCTGTCAACCAGTGGTAGTAAGTAAAAGCTGTTTCCATAGCAACGCAAGCACCGCTATGGCTAATTGCTAAATGTTGGTGTAGCTAGCCTCTGATCTTAGCCTGAGTTGTTGTGTGTAAGCTCAATTGACAACGGCTGCAGTGATTAACGTTAGGATACGAATCATATTATTACGTTATTTCTCATAATTATCAAATGCTATGTAATGTTTATGAGGTACAGAAGTCATAATTGAGAGATGAGGTCAGCATTATTCTTTTTCTTTGGTAAATGCAATGGTTAACCGATCTGTTTGCTAGTTAACGTTAATTTCACCCTTAATTCGTCCAATTTTACTAGATAACTATGACTTTTCATGACTGAAAATAATGACTTGTTTCCCTCTGAAGGCAAACCAGTCAATGCACATTATTAAAAAACAGGTGTGGCAGTCACAGCGGGACACAACAGCAAGAAGACCTCGAGGTTTTATGATGGGGATGGGGATGGGGATGCATATTGATGTAACATCCTGCTTCGGGAGAATGTCAAGACAGCTCCGAAGAAAGCAATCCAGACACGGATTGTTTATAAATACATACTGTAGACAGACAATACTACTGACCTTGTATTGACAGTGCACACACTTAAATGTGGCCTGCCCGCTACCGCTACTGCCCTTTATGTTAAAAGATGGCGCTTGCCAGTGTCAAGTAGCCAACTATCGAGTGTAATTTACACACTGTTAAGGAGACAGTTGAAACACGGTCTTATTACAGAGAGAGATGGTCGAGTGAGGTAAAAACTATGTACATTTCATTTCCCAAACCAGCATTAAAAAATGTGGAGGGTGCGGTTACTTTAAATGACAAACTGGTCTTACCTTGCGTGATGAGTGTTTGGATGCTTATTCCGTTTTATTTAGTTTCAGTTTCCCGGGTCGTCTTTCCCACTTGAGCGTTGGTGTGGTTCAAACCGTTTTCAGGTAGGAAACATTCCATATGACGTAACGCGGCACGAGGGATGTAGGTCGCATAGAAACAGGAGATGGGGGCGGGGTTTTAGTAAACACATTTCCCAGCATCCTCAACCATGTGATGATGTCCACTTCATATGGAAAATCACCACACATAAATAAGTAGTATGGAGCTACACGTGTAGGCAAAATTTAATAAATGGTACGAGTGGTGGGAATTAAGTACATTTAGATAGATGGATAGATAGACGTTATTAATCCCCAAGGGGAAATTTCAGTGTTGCAAAGTAAATCAGTATGTTGTCCATTGCCACTTAGAGGATAAGTCTCCTCTCCCAGCTCAGAGGGGAGTCATTATAAACAGATATCGCGGTGGGCATGAATTATTTCCTGTAGGGGTCCTTATTACAGCAGAGTTGCAGGAACCTTGAAAGTGCTTTGCTATCTGACCAGTAGGTTGTGCAGGGGATGTGAATCATTGTCTTATTATGCTGAGCAGTTTGTGCAACATCCTCCTCTCCACCACCACCTCCAGGGGCTCCAGAGGAGTCCCCAGCACAGAACCAGCCTTCCTAATCAGCTTGTTTAGTCTCTTAGTGTCACTGACCCTGATGCTGCTGCCCCAACAGATAGCTGCGAAGAAAATTGCACTTGCAACAGACTGGTAAAAGATATGCAACATCTTGCTACACACATTAAAAGGACCTGAGCTTCCTCAAGAAGTAAAGTCTGCTCTGTCCCTTCCTGTAGACAGCTGCACTCCCAGTCAAGTCTGTTGTCAAGATGGACGCCCATTTATTCAAGTTCTGTACTTAATTACAATTACAAAGTACTTTCACTTGACTACTTCCATTTAATCCATTTAAACTATACACTTCAGGACATATTGTACTTAACTCCACTACCTTTATTTGAATACAAAACCAGCTGTTTTGCAGATTAAGAGTTTACATACAAAAGATATCTTTTAAAATATGACACAATGTTATAGATTCAAATACCTAACAGTATATAACAATTCAGGTTAAACATTAAACTCCTACTATCATGTTAATGCATAATAATTAGCCAATATCTGAAAGGGTAATTAAGTGCTGATAATACTTCTGTACCTATATGCACGATGTTTACTTGTAATAGGCTATACTTTTATACTGTGGTATTGTGGCAGTATTATGGCATTGCTATTTTTATTTAAATAAAATATATAAATACTTCTTCCACCAATAAAAGGCAGTAATGTCTGACATATAAGGAGAATACAGTGACTTAACCATACATGCCATATTTGTCTGCCTATTTATTCAAGAAGTTTTAGGTAAACAGGAAGTTGATAGGAGTTTAACTTTCAGCCAAAGCCTTTTGGGGTTTTTATAATATATTTTTTATGTTGTAACCCAGATTGACAAACACTCCCAATTCTTGCATTACGGCATATTGAATATTTAAATCTGCACTTACACAAATAAGTTTCGGGTATACAGATTGTTGTTCCATATAAGCAGTGATCCTCAGAAAAGAGAAATATCGCAAACCAAAGGTTACATTTCAGCATAGCTTGCAACTGTCTCAAAGTGCCACTTTCATTCATCTTTTAATGTTGATTCTAAAGGAGACCTACTAACATGATGCAGACAAAAGTACATATAGCTCTCAGTTACTTGTTGGCAGCATTGTGTTTTTGTGGTAAAATCAGAGTGCATAAAGTTTTAATAAAGGATGGCTTAGCTCTGAGAGAAGAAATAAGCAGGAGGTTGTGGGTGCTTTTAGGAGCCAGAACACAGCTCAGTGCACCAATACATTCTTGAATACAGATGACGCCACCTGCTGGCCATTGAAATTCCTACATTAACAACCTTCTGTGATGAATAATTCTGTGAAGCCATAACCATGTCATAAAAGAGGGTACTAATGAATGAGCTTCCTTACAGCAATAATGCTACATTTTCATATGAAGATATTGTTTTACTACTCTTATCACCAACACAAGACAATAGCAATATTTTCACAGAGAAATAAAACTAAATGAATTGGATTTCACTTCCATTTTACAGGTATTCAGTTTCAGTTTTATTTATATAGCGCCATATCATAACAAAGTTATCTAACTTTTTCGAGTAGAGCAAGTCTAGACCGACTCTTTATATTTACAGAGACCCAACATTTCCCACCATGAGCAAGCACTATGCGACAGTGGAAAGAGGTAGAAACCTCGAGCAGAACCAGGCTCTAGGTGGGCGGTCATCTGCCTCGACCGGTTGGGTTGAAGGGGGAGGGGGGAGCGGGAGAGAGAGAGCAGGAGGAAAGAACATACAGCAGCACAGTTCAGTTCCACACAGAGATGCAACGCAACGGCTGCGGCAATGGCATGGATGTCAACACCAACAGAAACAATACTAAGAGCAACATTACAGCAGCAATGCTAATAATAATTGCAACAGCAACTGCAGCAGCGGGTGCAGAGGAGGAGCACGGGGGCAGCAGGTGGCCGCAACCATAGATCCAGACCCTACAGCTCCGGAGGCAGCATTGTCCACAGAGAAAGATGGGAAACAAGTTTTAAGGGTTTCATGATTTTAATTATGTTAATTCTGGTTTTTCATAACCCAAACACTCATTTGCCATGTAAAGTGAAGCGATCGTAGGTAGTAACAGTTTCCAGACAGGCACAGTGAGCAGTAGCCTACAACAGCATGGAGCTGTTAACACACACACACACACACACACACTTATAATTTGTTTGATGATTAAAACAAATCGTGGAAGAAGTACTACAAATAGGCATGCCATTGCCTATAAATACTCCATTACAAGGAAAAGTCCTGAATTCAAAATGTTACTTAAGTAAAAGTACTCATTAGGCAGAATACTCAAGTAAAGTACAAGTATATCAAACTTGTATTTAAGTACTGTACTTGAGTAAATAGTTACATTCCACCACTGTCCACAATACATAAATACTGAAATGTGCTTTTTTTTCCCTTTACACTGATTTCAACATAAGTCATTTAAGGAGTGCACACTTATAGAGTGTTTTATCCAAATAAAAGAAGTACCAACAGAGATCATAATCAGTCTTAAATAGCGTTCTGATTTTCTGTATTTGTATTTCAATGAACCATATGGCAAAATGGTGAAAACATGATCCCTTACAAATGCTCAGTTATGCTCACAATGTAAAACCTCTGTCTAAAGTCTATATTCTTATTATTCCATACAATATTCATTCTTTTCCACTTTGGACTGTCCTTGAATCAGACAGTCCTCCAACATCAGCACACATTGAGTTAATACAATTACTATATCACACTTAAAGCACTTCTCCATTATTGCAGAGCTGTTTATGTACACAGATCATCACCTGGCTCTGTGAGGCTGTATGTAGACATAGCAGTGCTTTGAGCTAAATGCTAATGCCAGCATGCTAACATGCTCACAATCTTAATTTAGCGTGTTGTGCACTAATTAGCACTAAGCACAGAGTTCACCTGAGTCTGATAAGAATGTCATTAGTTTTGCAAGCATTTCGTCAAACTAAAGTATTGGACAAAAAATGAGCTAATGATAAGTCAGGGGATCACCAAAAGTTACAATTCATTATGACAATCTACCCAAAACTCATCAAGATGTTACTCAAAACTGTAAATTTTGACCTCTTGATTCATCCTCTAGGGACCACAAATACTTGTACAACATTTCATGGCAATCCATCCAATAGTTGTTGAAATAATTTCAGTCTGGACCAATGTGATGGACTGAATGACACTTTAATCTCTAGAGCCACGCAAACACATTCTTTGTTGTACTATAGTTCTATATTTCTCCATCACTTTAAACTGCCCGTGAAGGCCTCAGTGCAGCAGCATTAGCATGTTGCTATTCAGTAGCATCAGTATAGTACTGGTGACCACAGCTAAAAGCCCTTGCGAGCCCATCTCCAGTCCCTGTACCCCATCCGTCGTCTTTTTCTTCAAGTACTTTTCAGAGTAAACCATGTACAACTCTACACATCTCCTGACCTTCAGCTGTTTGATCAGTGCCGGGTAGCCTATCTCCACAATGCTGACTGTATCATCATCATCATCATCATCAGTAGCAGTTTTTCTGACAGCCTGTGAAGCTGGATGCACAGGATTGGCTTCAGACTTATTTAGAGGGCGGGGAGTTGAAGGTGCAGAGGTCGAGGAGTTTTCTGCTGCAGTGCTGTTGCTCTTTGTTGCGTTGCTACCTGTGCCAGTATCTGGGGCAGCAGTAGTTGTGGTGGTTGTAATTGCAGCTGTGGTAGTGGCAGCTGGTTTGTTGTTTGGCTTTCGATTCTCGGCAGGCAGAAGGTCTGTTCTCTTCATGCAGGAGTCCATGTAGCTATCATAGGTTTCAGGAGGTTGACTGTACCTGTAGTCTCTGCTGTAGTCATTGGTATCAGTAGACTTGGCACCGTATTTCCTGTACATGTAGTGGTTGTAGTAATACTCCTCCTGGGGGCTGTGGAAGTGGAAGGGAGGACGAGGGAACCTTCCTAACCCGTAGCCCAGGGCCATTCCTGCCACAGCCCCTCCAGCTGCTGCCATTACTGCACTGCGCCCAAACCCTCTGGAACTGTCTTTGGGATACACGCCCATTGCCTGAACTGAGTGGGAAAAGGGAGAGCCGCCCCCAACACCATGGCCCCCGTAACCAAAGCTACCACCATAGTGAGGGCTCAGGACTTTGTTGTTTGGGTTGTAGTTCATGTATCCACCTGGATAACCTCCATAACTGCCATAACCTCCATATCCTCCTCCGTATTGGGAGCCCCGTGCTGGGTAACCTCCAGCTGGGTAGCCCCCAGCTGGGTATCGTGGCTGCTGGAGGTAACCTCCAGCTGGATAGCTCCCAGCTGGGTATCCTGGCTGCTGGGGGTAACCTCCTTGGTTAGGGTACCCCCCTGGTCTGCCTGGTTGCTGAGGGTATCCTCCTTGGTTGAATTTGGGTTGTTTAGGTTTGGTGTCCAGATTAACTGATGTTTTGGTGGTCTTCTTAAAGAGATTTATTTTCCCACCAAACCCTCCTCTTTTCTTGGCCAGCGCCACATTAGTATGAGCCAAAAGAAGGGACAGACACAACAAAGCTATTACAGTCAGCTTCATCTTTGCACTGCAGACAGGAGTCAGGGAAAGAAACGTAAAGAGAAGAGGTAGAGAAAATAAAAACATGGATTTTATAATTTACCAAAACAAAGTCCTGTCTCTTTGTAAAAAGCCGTCTTTCTGAAAACAGTAAACGTCTTAAATTTCTACTGAATTGCTGACACACACACACACACACACACACACACGGCACACAACGTATCCAAAAATAAATAGATTAAAATTAAAATAGAATACGTTACCACAACTCAAAGCAACTTTTAAGTCAAGACTTGTTAAGACAAGACAAAGTTACTGTTTTACTGGAAGAGCTTGAGCAAGTATTTTTGGAGAGGATATACTGTATTTAACTGTTCACTACATGGAATTACATTATGTTCACATTTATGTTTTCTGCACCACATGGCCTTGCCCACCTATTTTACCCCATGTGCTCAACATAGCTGCCAGGCTTAAAATAGCACAGACCTTTCAGACTTCAAGTGTACTGCAGGCGACCAAATGTTACTCTTAACACTCTTGTTTGTTGCTTTGTTCTCTGGAGACAGACCAGAGACTAGAAATATTAGTTAGGCTACATGACAGGCACTTTCATGAAGTCCACTAGGATTGTAATAGTGGGTTGGAGACGCATTGTGAAAACGTATTATTTCCAGAAAACATCGGCTATGGAAAACGTTGTGAGACAAATCTAGTACCTTCTTAAAAACTGAATATTTAAAACACTACTGACCTTGTAGCGTTGTGTCCACAAAACCGCCGTTTCTTTCTTTAGATCATGTGCTTCACATTTTGTATCAGCCCCTCCTTCCCTCCTCCTTTTGCAGGTAAAATATTTAAAGCCCCCCGCCCCACCACCTTCCAACATAAACGTTAACCTATATTTTGAGTGGAAACGTTTGGTATTTGTCTTTAATAGCTGATAACCTGTATAGTAAAACCACTGATTTGATTAAAGATGGCGTAACAACGAGTGAAAGGTTTAAACAGAGTAGACCAACGGTTCTTTCGACCGTTGGTCGCGCAACGTTACGTTCAAGCGCATTTTACCAAATTAGTTAGCATTAAATAAACTTAAATTATTGGCTTTAGCCTTGGCTTACCTTGAGGGACGGTGTAGATGTTTTGTAACTCGTGTTCCAAGTCGGGTATATTGGAGTGTTTTTGGGGGATAATAATCACGAGAGTCACACTAATACTAACTTTTTCTCTTTATACATCCATGCGTGTAGCGTGTTCCTTTGTCACCTGTAGTCTGAACCGTACAGGTGCTTGGAGCGGCCAAAAAGGATGATTCCAATCAAAATCTATTTATTTCTATCTATCTTTTTGGGAAGGCAATTACAAAGAAATTAATAGCAGAGGAGGACAAAAGTAAATACAATTAATTTAGAAATAAGTTAAATAAAAATGTGTATATTTTAAAATTACTTTGAGGTGTTCACAGTCAAGTCTCTGCTCCCTGATAGCCTACTCTGGATAATCCACAGAAACCATACATAAAGATAACCTGGGCAAATAAAAAGCAAACCTATCTGCATGGCTAGAAACCACTAAAAGTGATTTTGTGTGTGTGTGTGTGATAGAAGCAGGAAAAATGGTTTTAAGTCAACATTTCCCACAACCTCCCACCTGCTGATGTTATCAACTTACACAGAAAATCACAGGTGAAGTTAGTTACACTAGCATGCAGGCAGCCTTTTGAACTTTTATTGAATTGCACTGGTATTCCTATAAACGTCTTTAAACTGCTACCTTGGATGTTTCTATCTGTAGACACATTTTGAAAGATACCTCCTCAGGTTATATACACATACTATTTCTTATTATCAGATGTCACAAATCACAAATCATTAGATGTTGACTAATTTAAAGTCCCAACAACTCTGATGTTCTTCTGTTATTAAAGACATTGTTCAAATTATTGTGTTTAGGTGGTTAAACCTAATGAATATATACATTTGCACTTGGCCTTGTATACATTGGTTTAGGCATTGATCATGCATACAGATGGTGCCACCTGCTGGCCATGAAAAACCATACATTTAAAAATTCAGAAGTGATGAGTATTTCTGAGAAATCATAATATGATAAAAACTCATGAACAAAATCATTAAGCCAGTGTAGCAAAGCGGCCACTAATCAATTAACTATATGTGGTGTCTACAGTAGTTTCCTTACAGTAATAAAGTTAAATGTCCATACAGTTTACTGCTTGTGTGTCCAATACAAGAAAAAGGTGATATTTTCACAGAACACTTGAATAACATTGGATGTCACTCCCGTTTCACAGGCAACAAAGAGAGATAGGACACGACTGTAAAGGGTTTCATGATTTTAATCATGTGAATTCTTTTTTTTTGTCATCACCCCAACACTCATTTGCCACGGTAAATTTAATGCAGGGTAAGAAGTAACTGGACAGCGGTGCGATTTTGAACTGAAGGAAACAAATCTGAAGACACAGGACACATCATGATGACGCTGATGTACCAAACCATCTGTGGCAGCAGTAGGTAGCAATAGTTTCCAGACAGGCACAGAGTTGTCAACACACACTATGATGCTGATGAATGAAAAGGAAATAAACACTGTTCCAAGAGGTGACACAAGGAAGGTTTGATGGAGCATCTGTGGACAAATTAATCGTGGATGCAGAAGAACGCATCCTGTCCAGATCACCTCAACAAGTTTGAGGAGCAACACATGTACATGACACATCTTTCTCAACAGGTTGGTAACAGGTTAAAAAGCACCAACTGCCATTAATGCTGCAAACATCAGTTCACATCTACTCAGAATATCAGGGGAAATCTTGGAAATCTTTAAAATATGGCAGCAGAGCACAAACCAGAGATGATAAAGCAACTATTCTGATTCTTATTAGTTTATTTATTTTGCTGGATCCCCCTTTTGCAACACGAGCGCAGAGCTGATTGAAAAGGTGATTGCTTTTTCATCAGTGTCAACACTGGTGACTATAAGGAAAGGATTCATTTGGATTTGGATTGACACTTGCATCAAATGGGGAAGGGACGGGGAGACATTCAAACATTCAACTAAAGAGGAAAAAGGTGCAACTGGGCGCTTTGAACACACCGAGGTGAATGATCAAACCAAAATACAAATGAGAAAATGGTACAATATAGAAAATCTGTTCTCTGATGAAAAATGCAAACACAATCGCCATTTAACCTTAGGCACATATGTAAAACCAATAATATAAATCTTCATTAGCAATCTTTTTGCTTAAAAAAATATCAGTTTATTATTTATGGCATCCACTTCTGGGAGCTGCCTATGGATAGATGAGTGAAAATGATGTGGAGTTACTCCAACAATGTCAAATGTATTAAGGGGGGCGGGAGGGTTACAAAATCTTAAGTATTGCCAAACACACACAAAAATGTATTTATATGTATTTATACAACTTTCCAATAACAGTTTTTAGGGTCATATATTTAGGAGAGCTTAATGAAGTCAGATAGTTAGGCGAATCAGTCATAATACTATACATTTTCCTCTTTTAGTGCCACAATATAAAAAATAACATCAATCTCATTTGTGGCTTCAGGATTTTAGCGTCTCCCCCATATTAATAATATATCATCAAGTATTTTCTCTTTTCAGTTTAAAGAAGTTGTAGCATTATAGTGTTAAACACAATACACTGTATATGCAAATAAAATCTGCTATTTGTTTTTTTTTACAGATTGTCCGGTCAGTGGCTTACCAGTGGAGGCAGACTGCACTTTACCACAGTCACCTTTGGGTTAAGGAGTGACCTCCCTCTTAATAATATACCAGTCCTTCGTTTGCTAATTACAGCAGCAAGCAACTACGCTATGTCACCCTGTTCAGAGGCAGGGCCAGTCCAAATCTGCTAGTCCACCAGCAGATCACCAGATGAAGGAGGGAGAGCTACTGAACCAAAAAGTTCAGAAAAAATGATGACTTCTCTCATATCCTGAACAAAGTATCCAAAATAAAACTGCTAAGAGAGAAAAACTTTAACATTTTGAAGAGACATTAGGCCTTTGCGTAGCAAAATGTACAAAGCTGCTGCTGTTGTGATGTAAGACAAGAGACAGAAATATACAGGATATTTACAAATGTACAGGAGGAGGCGGCCGTCTAGACTGTAGGGAGACACCATCAAACACACAGTTGACTAGGCTCTGGCATGGGCAGTTTGGGCGTCACTTCCAGGACATTAGGTCAAAGAAATCCAACCATCAGTGGTCTGCCAGTCCAGTGAAATTTCAGGCTGGTTTGTCCAGCTCTAATGGAGAGTTACAGAGAACGGAGTGCACATATGTGAAAGCAGAGGGTTGAGGGAAC
This sequence comes from Macquaria ambigua, assembly GCA_008360985.2. Lineage (NCBI taxonomy): Eukaryota > Metazoa > Chordata > Actinopteri > Centrarchiformes > Percichthyidae > Macquaria > Macquaria ambigua. The sequence goes on along the minus strand of VMKM01001228.1, from coordinate 97,667 downwards.
GAAGAATGAGTTGTTTCATCAACATGCCAGACACAATGCTGAACGGAGCTGGTGATTTCCTTTCTCTCCGGTCCAAAGCGAGAAGAAGGGGTTTCATGGAGGAGCTTTAAAATAGTTGAGGGCTACTGAAATGTAGACCATCAACGACCCGTCATCTGACCACAACATCCCTGTCATCCCTCTCCCCTCCGAGGACACAGGGCTGTGCGAGTCCATCCCCCCTTCAGTCCAGAGGCTCCTGCTCCTCTTTACACGCCGTTGGCACTCATCTTGCTCTTCTGGGACACCTCTGTTGCTGCTTTAGCCTGTGGAAGAGGTCACAGAACTTAGTATAACTTCAATATCCAGTATTTCCAATTGAAAATGTATTAAACATGGCTTTGTCCTAACCTTGTACAGTTTTGGGACAATGCTCATATGGTTATTATCAAAATTCTAGGCTATGATATACTGAGGTCATGTGTGGTAATATGACAGGAGATCTTGTGTTAAGAGAAGACAGATATTAGCTGAATTTTTTGTTGGCAGCTTGTAAAAAAGGCTATTAAGAAGAGATGTTACAATGAAGAACCGCTAACACAAGATGGATGGCTGAAAATTGTGAATGAAATGTATGATATGGAACAGTTAACTCATATAAAAGGTCATGAGGAGCGATGTCAAGAGAAATGGGAGAAACGGACAATGTTTACATGTCAACGACAAGATAAGAGAATGAACCACTGAATATGCCACAGGAATGAATAGGTTTTGTGGAGAAAGAGCAATCCAGATCATTTTTCATCATCTTTTTCCCCCCTTGTGTGTATGTATATAAATAAATGTAAATAAAATATTAAAAACAAAATGTATTGAACAGTCTGCCGGGGAAGTTCCTTGTTATGGATTAATTTCAGGTGACATACAATTTATTTTTTAAAGCTTATAGCATTTTGCCTTTATTTGATAGCTCACAGCCTTTTAAGTAACAGAAATCATGGGACCATACTAAGGTGTGGTATGTGTCTCCATGTTATCAGTACTGATTAGTGTACTACAGTGATGTATAATGCAGTAAATGTCTGTTCCTTGGAGTTGTGGTGCATCAGCACAAGTAAAAAACTGAACAGAGGGACATTTTGGAACGAAGCCTCAATAATAAGGCGGGTGTATTCAACAACAGTTGAATAATATGGCAATACTATGAGTTTGTGCTGCACTGAAAGACCTCAGAGTCTAAATTACTGGGTTCTCTAAATGAAACATCAACATGCTGTCAATGACCTTCCCTCACAACAAAAAGTAAACATCCATGTCTATCAGCAGATGATAGAATTTAAATGTTACTTCACAGAAATAAAAAATTAAATTGTTATGTTTCAGAATTCTTAAAACTTAAGAAACTGCATGTCCCATGAACTGGACCTCTTAATCCTGGGAAAAGCAGCACCATCCCCCGTATCGACCCCCAATCGACATGTTTGTTTAGAAATGTGTGGATGTGTACATAAAGGGATGGAAACTTAGTTTAATGGCAATGACATTTAAACAAATATATAAACAGACTACCCGAGTTGTCTTGAAACAAAGCCAGAAAAGCCAGAGAACAAACAAGTGAGAAAGAGTGAGTGAAAGAGGGAGACAACTAGCTTGTGTTCTTTTTTCTAAAAACGGAAACATGTGCCATCAGAATAATTTCAAAGGTGCTACAATCTCATTAAAAACATTCGACACACAGGGGCTTTAAATGTCTTTTTATGTCATGTAGTATCTCTTTAAATGACTGGTCGGTTTAAAAAAAACACTTGGAAGAATCACTTGGAAACGTGCGAGACGTGATGGGTCTATATTTATCAGCTATTTTTAAACCTCACACAGATTAACATGTTCCTTCAGTTTCAATTTTGCCAGTAGCTTTCTGTATATATATATTCATGATGGTTACTCTGTCAAACGTCTAAGTATTACTTCTATATATCTAAACTAAGCAGATTTACAACCAGTCTCTTTACTTTCTCTACTGTATTCAAGCTCTTTCTGTCAAGCAGAATAGCTGGTTTTCCAGAATAGTAGCTGTGTCCCACTGTGAGAGATTAGCGTGTCATGTGAGAAGGATCAAAGCCAGGAAGAACTAACTGGATTATAAAACCCTGTGTAGCATCAAATCCCATACTGGTTTCTGTGGACTCCACAGGTCCAAAGACCAATGGGTGCTCACCTGAAGGACTTCAGCAGGAGTCAGAGGTTTGTCCGACACCACAGGAGCCTTGTCTCTTATCTCCTCCACCTACAACACACATGAAAAGAAAGACAAATATAAGATGGAGGGTCCTGAAGGAATTTATGGTTCTTCTGTACAAATGCCCCTCTAGACATGTTTTTGTGTGTGTTACTATCACTCATATATTTATTAAACTTCCCGTTAATCTCCAAAAGATCAACTTTTCATGAGCAGAGTAACAGGTTGGTTTTCATGTTCTCAGCTATGTGACAAGACATTTTGTAGACAATCCGATGGGAATGTACAGTTTATTTAGCTTAAAGAAATAGATTTGACATTTTGGGAAACACACTTGTTCGCTTTCTTGCTGAGAGTTAGATGAGAAGACTGATTCCACGTGTTAATTATTGAGCTTTTAGAGATACGAGTAGGTGGATTTTGTTACGTTTGGACAGAGCCAGGCTAGCCGTTTCCACGTACAGACATGAGAGTGGTATCAATCTTCTCATCAAACTCCCAGCAAGAAAGCAAATAAGCACACTTCCCTGAATGTTGAACTATTCCTTTAAGAAACCGGGTACATTTTCTTAATCCATAAAAAGGAATAATGGTACTTAATCCTTCAGTTTATCTACAACTAACCACATTTGGAGATGCACTGACTATTTGCTTTGTAACTCTGGTATAAATCTAAAGATGAACATTGTCTCATTCTGTGTAATGGCTCTGATACCGGACTATAAATACATACATCTGCAAACAAGCCTTAGGCAACTGGACAAATACAGTGAAGATCAGTGACTGAAAGACTCAAAGTAAATTTTCTCGCCAGTTTTTCTGATTTTATTTACTATTTACATGTTTCGTATCCCTGGATTCTACTACGATTCGACTCATCAATACAGTTCATCTTATCTCATTGCTGCTGTGTGTTTTGTGGCTGTGTTTTAACGAGGGCACTGACCGGTCTGTCTTTGATGATGAGAGCAGGGTCCGCCAACATGTCACTACTGACTGAGGTCGTGTTTGCTCCTGTATTCTCCACTGGAGGAGGAGGTGTAGCTTTCTGCAAAAATCACAACAAAAGATCTGATAAGAAGACCACATCCCACAAAAGACGACTTGCTCTGGTTTATTTCTTTTTTTTTTCTTCTAATGTCTGTATTTGTTAAAAGTCCCCCAGCAGTTAAACCTTTGAAATGAAAAATATGAATATAAGAGTTTTATACTAGTTAAATGAACTTTTGTGGAAACTCAGAAACAAAATATTAATCAAAGCAGAGTATTTTTATATGTCTTAACACATGTCTGGAGATCTTTAATAAGGATTAATAAGGGTCTAGGGTTACTAAAAGAGCTGCAATGATTAGTTGATTGAAAGAAAATTAATCAGCAACTATTTTCATAATTTAATAATCGGTTCAGTAGCAAAAATGCTAAAAGCTACTTGTTTCAGATTTTCACGTTTGGATTTGCTGCTTTCCTTTGTCACATATGATAGTAAAATAAAATATCTTTTTTTGGATATAGGGTTGGGCGATATGACGGTATATACTGTGCAACAGTAGAAACATGTAGATGAACACCGGTAGATATTTGGCAGTACCGTTTCCATGGTAGGAGCTATCCCTTAGTGTCTCTGCTATATATTCGGGACAGGCTATGTAGCAAATCAGGGCTGGACTCTTGCGTGATCTTGTGATCTCTAACCCTCTAATCTTGTTTGCCAACCACCGCAGAAGAAGAGAGTGACAAGAAAACATGGAGGAGGAGAGAGAAATTGTAAATACAGAGCATGAAGTATGGTATGGTTATTTTAAACCATTTCTTAATTGAATTTACAGAACACCCCTAATATGAAATGGTGCGGCCTGTAAGATTTTAAGTAGATTGTAAAGGTCGAACCTCTAGTTTGGGAACAGGCGGGATGACTGGGGGTTTTGGTTTGAGGTCCGTCAGATACATGGCTCTGGAGAGCAGCAGCAGCGATGGAGGAACGTTCTCCTTCAGGTGCAGGTCCAGCCACTAGACAGAGAAGAACATTTATCATACCGGGGACAATGACAAGACATAAGAAGATTGATTCTTTTATTAAACACATTTTAGGACTAAGTCTGTTCATTTTGTTTAAACAACAAACAAGATTTCTATCAAATCTTTTAACTCTTCAGCCTCTGGTAATGTTAATCCGGGGAATCATACATTTGTGAAACTGGGATTCAGCCGCTGACCTGCTGCAGCTGCACACGTAGCTGGTCAGTGGTGAGACCCAGAGACCTCATCCCTCGACTACGACACGCTGCCTGCAATTCTGACACACTCATAGCTGCCACACCTTCTGCTGCAATCATCTGTGAAGAAATGGAGAAGGAAGTCAAAAAAACTGTTGCACAAGCATGAGAAAAGATGATAGCTACACATCAAGAGGGACAGGAATGATTCAAAATCTGAATTTAGTTCAATATGAAATTAGTTTAATAATGACGACAGCAGAGGTTAAAATATCTTCAAAAAGCCCATTCAGTTAAGTTTACATGTTTTACCTACAAATTTCCATTGTGGGCAATAATGTAGAAACATTTTTCAAACTTTATTAAACTTTTTAGATTGTGGATGTTCCAGAGAACCACTGGTTTCTGTCATTTCACTACGATATAAAATTCAATTTGCAGAGTCTTGATTCATCACAGTAAACTGTTATGAAAAGGCTTCCTTGCTGCAATAAGGCAGCAAAAAAGACAAAAGGATAACGTATGTTTTACTCTGATGGATTACTTAACTCATAACAGCATGAATGGACATGTACAGTATGTCTGCCTGACATGTAGGACAGTAAAGGCAGTTTGTAGAAAATGGGCTAAAACATTCTAAACTACTAGTATGGCACTCCCTAGTTTCATAACCTTTGTCTATTTCTTTCTCTATAAAATCACGCCAACAGTCCCTCGACCACAAACCTCCAGGTCCCAGTCCTCTATCTCACCTCATCGTCCGACTTGATGGTCCTGAGTTGCATCATAAGCTGAAAACGCAGCAAGTTGTTTGTGCCGATGGGCTGCAGCTCCAACAGTTTACACAGAGCCACCAGCTGGGGGCGCTCCAGGTGCTCCAGCGTCAGCTCGTCCTCAAACAGCTTCGAAAACCGGACGATGTCCTTCGTGGTGGGCTGCTCGCCTGTGCCCCGAACCTGAGGAGGACACGCAGAGAAAGCAAGCTGAGCAAATATCATCTGATTCCAGACCAGCAGACAATTATTTGTCAGTAGAATTATACAGTATTAAACAATTATACCTTCTCTGGCCACCGGACTGCATTCACCATCAATTATATCTATTTTTTTATTAGTACTACATTCAAAACTGCAGCATTTCAGCTATGACAAAGTATTCTATGCATCTTAGATTCCCAATTATAATCTCAACTATGGTTCACTTTGTTTACCAACTTTTTGTCACTTAGCTGGCAACAGTCAAACCTTAATAACAGTACAGTACAGAAGAAACAGTACAGCCGTATAAAATGTGTGCATGGGCTGCCATCGACACACAAGACGTTAAGCGTTACCTTTTCTGTAATTTACCTGCTGAACATATGTGGAGAAGCGCTGCGTCTCATCTTCTGTTAGAGCTTTTGCTTTATTCCTTCGAGCCATCTCAGCGATGGTCTCTTGGAGAAACTTGGCCAGCTCCAGCTTAGCTGCCAGACCCTTCTTCTGCTTCTCCTCCTGCATGAGGAAGAGGGAGCGGACACAGGTTAGTTTAAAAAAATATGCTTCAAAAACAGCGACAGTTTGATGCATTCAAATACAGTAAATACAGCCATCACTAACTGGTTTCTCCACTCCAGAACAGAACACTGTGTTGATTACATTACAAGTTCTCTATAGTTCAATATTACAAATAGTTCAAACTTTTCATTGTGGTAGTTCGATATTTTAGAAGATATAGTCAAGTACAAAACACAAACAATTTGTGACAGTTGCAGATAATGAAAATCTAAAAACAGAAATGTGATTTAATATGTTGTTTGGGTTGTTGTCTGTTCAGGCCTTCCCTTTATGTTTCCTTATACGTTTTCCAGCCACGTATTATACCTCTTTCAATAGCACCAAGTTTTGCTGCCTACTTTTAACTTGGGCTGCACTAAAAGTGTAATATTTTTCATAACAGAAAGGCAAAACATAAAAACCTGAAGCTTTTGCTGGTGATTTTAATATTTCAAAAAGGTATAATTTATCAGGGAGACAGTTCTGAATAAACATTTGAGAGTTTGACCAGCTGTTGAATTATTACGGCTTTTATGCCTTAATAAAAAAGGACTACACATATATTCCTATAAAAGGACAATGTTTGCCTTTGGTTCACTGCAGATAATAAAACGTATAAATCACAATATATGCGTTTTACATTGCTCTCTGGTATCTCCCACCCTGTTTTTGATGCTGTATGGTAATCTACTATCACTTCTTATGTTCAGTCACATTTTCAGAGGCCGGACTCCTCTGTGCTGTCCAGGAGCACAAGAGCATATCTGTGAATCACTCAACCGTGCTCCACAACAACCAGGGAACATCAGAGCTGACAGGCAGACTGGACCGAATACAGAAACCTGCTGCTTCTCTTTTAAAGGAGATTAAAAGTTAACAAAAGGAAAGTCATGTTATTGGTACATTATAATTCTTGTATCATTCTTTTGTGAAGCTTTTTAAAGCATTTTGCAGGTTTGGAGAGCATTCAGCTCCCAAAGTAAATTGCCTGGATTACATTAAGTCAGCTGCCTGTATGGCCAGAGGTTCTTAGTACCTCAGTCATATCTGAGGAGTTACGTGATCATAATGAACCCTGTCGTGAGGCCATTCAGACGGCAGGGTGTGTGTGTGTGTGTGTACATGAATACATGCCTTTTTGGACTCAGTCTCGAAGGTGGAGGGCAACATCTCTGGGAAGAGTTTGAGGAAGACGGGGAGAAGGAACTCCATGAAAGGAACGATGATAAACACCATGAAGGGCACCAGACGGAAGAGGTCAGCGCAGGTCCTCATCAGCTATAAACACAAAAGGAGAACAATGCTAATGTCACAAAATGGACCGTAACATGGGCCAGCAGTCATGCCATGGCACCGGTGTCAGTGCCCAAGTCTTTGGAGGTGCATTTGCATGTAAGATCCATTACACATGCACTCAAGCTCTGCCAGTCCTCTTCTAAAATAGCCCAAATATAGTTTTACCACGGGTCACCTAGGGTGCATACACATATTGCAATGTGTGTACACCAATCAGTCAGCAAGACATGCAGTAACAGTATGTTCTTTTCTCAGTTATCTACCAGTGTCTTCTTTCCGTAAAGCGACAGAAAGCTTATCTGAAATTAGCATAGATTCATAGGTTCAGGGAAGAAGAGCTCATAATATAAAGGGAAGAGACTCTCAGCATAGCCAATTCCAGAGGGTATTAACATTTTTATGTTTTCTGAACACCACCAAGACTAACCGCTGACCACATCATCTGATCGCTGTTTCATAACTTGCATAATAGCACCTGTAGCTGACTGACTACACATTTCAGCATTCAAGACGAATAAAGTATTGACAATTTCCCAATTACTGACATTGTAACTTCTCATCATTATGAGCAAGTAAACAGTGGAGTGCACAAAAAAAAAAACAACAGCCAGCACTTTCAATAAATGACACATCAGCTGAGAGTGACGCGAGCAGAGCCAGTTTGGATTAAAATAAATACATTTAAACTAGAGCTGGGCTGATATCATCAGCTGATATTAGCTCATCACAGATATAATCAGTATTGGGCGTGTAGGTCGACAAATGAGTAACAAGACATTGCAGACGTAGAAAAGATGTTTGAGGAATTTTAGAAACAGTGTCTCCATTAGATAGTTTGTCCACCAAAATGCACTGACAGGTTTAAAATTATTGATTAAATTTCAAGGATCCTCATCAAAAAATGTTATGTAAAATAATTAATATTGGCTGATATTCCTATCAGATTTTTTAGACTCTCAAATATTGATATCATGTACTGTGCAGCTGTATGCTGCAGGAAATAATCATTTAAAATGTAAGAAAAATAATATAATATTAATTCAGACTCTGTATTAGCGGACAATAAATATTCAAGAGCTCTGATTGGGCTCAGGAGCAAAACAAAGTGAAAGTGACTAGAGCTGCAACTACCAATTACTTTCATTATTGATTAATCTGAATATTATCTTGATTAACTGACATAGTTTCCAACAGCAAAAGATGTCATCTTTAAATGTCCGACCATCAGTCCAAAACCCAAAGATATTCAGTTTAATAATCACATAATACAAATAAAAGCAGCAGATCCTCACAACAGAGAAGCTGGAACTAGCTAAGATTTTGCATTTTTGTTGTAAAAATGTCTTAAACAATGAATCAATGATCAAAATATTTGCCGTGAAAATGATTCAGTGTCATGTGTGTCATTAATGCTGAACTCTAACTGAACTCTATCTAAATATCACTGTGTAAGTCTATGTATTAGTGTAAAAATGATCTTACAACAGCCCTTAACAAAATACAGCAGACCATACGGACCAACACCAGTACTGCATGTCTTTCACAGCAGGATTTACTGTCACAGATTAACAGACAGACTAGCCTATTTCAGGATTATAAGGAGTTTAAATAGTGTCTTTGCTCACTGCAGGTTAGTCAACAATGTGACAGTACAGCCTCACATCTCCCTCTTTTATATTTTCTTTTTTTTTCAGCTCCTTCTGACGGAGAACTAATCTGCAGATGGACACGTTGACCACTGTGGACCACTGTACCACACAACTGCATACCTGCCGTTGCGTCGGTTGTTACGACTTTGGGAACACGCAGTACACATTTATTGACATGTGTGAAACATTCAAAGGAACCCTTAAGCCATAAAATATGTCTCACTGATTCACTTAATGACTCCAGAAGAAGAGTGACAGGACTGGGAGGGGAACCAGGACGACTACTTCTAGAGTCATTTGTAATGACAGAAAAGAATCCAGACGATTGTAAAGGAACCAGACAGACATGCTGCTGTGGCCAGAGGGCAATATAAGAAGATCAATACAAAAGACCGGTGCAAAAAATAGAACAAAGATTTCAAATTAATTTGGGACACAAGTGTGGAAAGATGGTCTGTTGATGTTTGGTACAAACTTAAAGTATACTATCTCATAAAAAACTACAGTAGAGAGCCCAAAGTGAAGTCAAAGATCTCTATGTGCAGTTACTTTCAGGTACATTACCGATGTAATCTAGTGGGTTTAACAGTTTACCTGAAGGGAAAAGGCTTTTTTTTAAGTTATATACTTTTTTGTAAAATATCCTTAATTTCTGATGATTTTTTCAGGTTGGATGGTTACCAATGTACCAACCAGTAAGGAAGCCTTTACTACATCAAAATTGTCTTTGTCTTGTAAAAAATCACTACTAGAGGGCTGAAACTAACAAACAAATATGACGACAGGATCGTTTCATTTCAAATATTAAAAGATCTTTGGTTTACATGAGTGATTGTGTAGATGATGAAACACCAGATTATGTTGAAAATGAAGTATTTTTCTTTCAGTATATTCGAATTCAAGCATATTCCTAACTTTGCAAACATTAACGGTTAAAATTAATCATTTTCCAAACTTTCAAGACTTTACACAAACCCTGGTTTTAGGAATGAAGCAAAACAGTTCTTTGTTTCCAATGTAATGTTATACAGTATATAAGAAGTTATGTTCTTGTCTGATAAACGTTTCACCACTGCTACTTTATTTTTGGGGTCTTCCAAGTCCACGTGGGCTGGGCACTTGTGTATATGCATGGCACAGTAACTTCCTGACTGTAAATGATCTAGATCCCTGTGCCTGACATTGCAGAGGGGTTACAGTTGGGGTATTTAATGACGTATTTTATGTCGTGGAACAAAACGTCAAAATCTCTTAAGCTTGTGTTAACCACAGACCTTCCTTCCACATATCCCTGCAGCACTCCATAATGCAGCACTCTATAATGTACATTTAGCTTCTCTTACCCTTCTCCTCTCCCTGCGTGTGAGCAGTTGTCCGTGCAGCAGCCTCCACACCATCCTGCCTGCGATCTTGATGTCGATGCCGAGTAGCCGGAAGCCATTGTAGTAATGCTTCAACTCATCCACAATCCTCTGATACAGAGACTTTTTCAAGACCGCCCTCTCCTGCACCGGAGGGACGGCGGCCGCTGTGACGGTGGTGGCGGAAGTTGACGTCAGAGTGGAAGCTGATGGAGGGTGGGATTGGGGTGCAGAAGCCACAGAGTCCTTTTTTACATCCTGAGCAGCAGCTGGTGAGGCCTTAGTGTCCTCCTGCTTTACATCTTGGAGCCAAACACCTGAGCTGTGTAGAGAGCGGGCGAGCAGGGCGGAGTTGTGGCCACGGCCAATGGAGTGGCCTCGGTAACAGTGGGGATAGCCGTAGCGGGAGTGCCTGAGTGTGATTAAGGACGAGACGTGGCTGGGAGGGTCTATGTGGAGATAGGCTTTGGAAGACAGAGAGGAACAGCTGTGCCTCTTGGATAACAAATACGATCCCCTGTTGAAGCAGACAAGAAAAACTGGTTAGTTTTTACATAATACTGTGCAAGGGAATGTTGTTAGAGAAAGTAAAGAAAGTGTATGATAGTGCTCAAATGTGTATTAATGAACTGATTAGGTGATTCACATCATCATAAAGGGAAGACCCCTGGATTTTTTAGGACATCTCTACAGACCCTAAAGCTGCAACAATTAGTCAAAAATTGTCAACTATTTTGTTATTTGATTTATGTTCATTCATAAAATACTGTTTTTTATAATTTCTTCTCTTTTTTATTTATTATGTGTTCCCTTTTGCACATGTTGTGTACTTGTAAGAAGATTTTATTATAAGAATAAAAAGAAAAAAAAAAAGAAGAGCAAAAACACATTTTCCATTGAAAAAAGTAAAAGAAAATACTCGATTCATGGTTAAGTAATTTCTTAAGCATAAATACCAAACATTCCTTAGCTGCAGCTTCTCCATGTGAGGATTTTCAGATTTTTATTAATTTTATATCGTTAAAAGTTGAATATAATTGTGTTTGGTTTTGATGGTTGGATAAAACAAGATATTTGAAGACGTCACTTTTTGATGGGTATTTTTCACTATTTTCTGACTTTTTTATAGATCGAATGATTGATTGATTAAAAAAAAAAGAGAATAATCTGCAGATTAATCGATAATTAAAATAATTGTGAGTTTAGCCCTGATAGACTCTGGTAGCTTGAAGGAATTTGTCATCATTTTCGTAAGTGTATGATTATTCTATTAATCAAATAGCTGCCAAATAAAATGAGAATAAAAATACTTATTGGTTGCAGGCATCACTATACACCATCTACACCACCAAATGCTGATGTGGATGTCTTTATCAGGTAAATATGTAAAGTAACCACTATAGGGCAGCAACTAACAATTATTTTTATTAGCAGTTAATCTGTTCAGTTTAATCGATTAGTAATTTATTCCATAAAATGTCCAAAAATAGTGAAAGTGACCATCACAAGTTTCCAAACCCAAGCTGAAGTCTTCAAATTGCTTATTTTGTTTGACCAACAGTCCAAAACCCAAAGATATAAAATATTTATGTAATTTACAAAGATATAAAATACAGAAAAAGTGAATCCTTACATTTGAGAAATTGGAACAAGCAAATATTTGACATTTTTGCTTGATTAATGACAAAGTATTATTCTAATATCAAAATTGTTGGTGATTCATTTTCTGTCGATCAACTAACCAACCTATCATTTCAGCACTACACCACTCACAGAGGTAATTTAATGACACATCTAAATGCATTGCTTGTACAAGTCTTTGTTTGGTCCTTCTTGGCCACCGTATGCTCATCAACTAATCACAATTAAGCAAATCTATGGGTGTCTATGAAACAGGCTCCTCATTGTCTGCATGTTGGGCAGCTTTAAGCAAAACTACCACATCTACTTATGTAACCTGTTCCTCCGATGGCTGCGTTGCTTTAATGATTAACTAGCTGAGTAGGTAAAGTACCACATGTGTTCAGTGTGAGCATCAGGAGCCAATAAAACAAAACCATATGTCCCAGACGGGAACAGTTTAAACTATGTGGACATGTGCAGCAGGTAAAGAAAATAAAAATGAAAACTAGTGATTATGAAAACAAATCTACTTCTTTAGTTATTTGTTTAAATACTAAAACCTAATTAAACTATATTAGTCTGTAAAAGAAAATATTCTTGGCACATCTTTTTAGTTTACCAGCCCTAGGCAGAGGAGCCAAAAATGTTACTTGAAAGAAACACTGCTACACCCACAATAATAGCTGTTCAGAAACTACTTCTGGCATCCAATGGCTGATACAGTCTTGCTAGGAAAACATTTCTGAGAAACTAATCCGCGTTCTTTGCCAATCTTAAATGTTTTGGTGAATCATCACACCACCCATTCACCTCTCAAGCATCTCCATTCAGCTGCTTCTAGGAAACATCCATCTGTTCTTGAAAAGGAGTATGTATTGTTTTAGTAACAGGTTCAGACCTAGTATCTACAACACAGACACGTGTCTTAACCCTGATGAGACGGACTGCAGTTCACGCCCGGCATCAGAATACACCTCAACTGTGTCTCGAGTAATAATCAAATTTCTCTTCCCTGACTCCACACAGTCACTGCTACTAAAAAATATGCATCAGTGCAGCTACAGAAGAGGACTTTGACGACCATTTACACTCCGGGAAGCATCTGCGTTCATGGCACACAATGTGTGAGGTCACAATGATTCTCTGTGTCCTTAATTTAACACCAAGTTGGATCTGAATTTTTACCTAAACAGCGGTTTTCAACCTCTGTGTCACAAACCCAGCTGGGGCTGCCCTCACAGGGATACAACAGATTTCAAAGACTAATATATACATTCTCAATTCAAAAGTAAATAAACTTTTGAATTATATTAATTTAATCCACTCTCCTCTATACCTGTTAACAGGTGCCCTGAGGAGTGTTCTTGTAAACAAAGTTGTTTACATTCAGTGTTACCCACCATAATGCATTGTGTATATCCTTGAGGTCTAACAAAGTTATTGTGTGTTTCCATCCTCATAAAACATTTGCAAAGCCAATCAAATCCTGCAATGTTTACATCCATTTACTACAGGTAAAATAACCAGATAGGAATAGCTGGTTAATTAAAGTAAAAATACCTGATGCAAAAGCCTGTAAATTCAATATTGTTATAGTGCAATGGTGACCTAATAAATCCAGAGATATTAAAAGCATAGCTAACTTAGTATACATGGTATGGTAAGGTCTCTAACAGTTGACAAATTGGTATATATCTTCTCGTGGTTTATATCACCATGTTAAAATTGGGTAACAATCTGACAACTCTACTTGCAGGGGTCACAAGAATGTAGGGTACTGAAAGTGAGGACAAACCTGCCACTATGAAGCAAAGTGAGCTGCCAGTTATTATCATTTCACACTCTGCTATCCCAGTTTCAGATCTTGCATCATGAGTAGAAACCCAAGGAATTGTGTGTGTACCTCTTGTGTGTGACTTGGGTCATGGGATACACTGAATAAGCTTCACTGCAGCAGACACTAGGTAAACAAAGATAGCAGCCTGTGCTTTTGACTCTCCTTCAACACAGCAGAGACTGCATTAAAATTTGTGAAGAGAACCAGTATTTCGTTAACCTTACAGCCTGCTTTGCATTAGAAGAGCTATTGCTTCACTAATTTACAGAATCTAGGCAAGTGTAGCCATGTGCTGCTTACTTACCTTGATCTTGTGACTGCAAGGAGCACCTGGTGACTAAAGACTGCCATTGCCGAGGTAGATTACAGTATTCTGTGGAAGCACACATAGAGAGAGACAGAGAGAGAAAGAGAGAGAGCATGCAGGCGTCAGATTACAATTCACTCCTATGGTGGAGCAACAGGCTGACTGTAAAAATACAAAAAGCAGAACACGAACAACATCTGTCCGATCATACAGGTGTCCTGGCAAACAGACTGATGACAGACGTTATGCTTTGAAAATTAGCTAACTAGGAATGACATAACATGACAGAGCTAACATTAACGTGAGCACAACAGGACAGCATGCTAGCTCAATATTTTACTGCTTATCTTACTATTTATCTGACAGATATCACATATCTGTTAAATGGACGTAAGTTAACGCTAAACTGAGGAAGAAAACCGCAAAATGTAATGTTAATGGTATTTCCCCACTAACTTTAGCTACTTAAGTAACGCTCAAATCAGATATCCCAAATATCTTATAAACTATCGAAGTATTAATACTCTATAAACATTTAAAACTTGCCGGTACATTAGATTCACATTAGCATCATGCTAGCAAATGCACTATTAGCTAGGACCCTCCGCTAGCCTGGTCGACACCGGTTAGCTCGTTAGCTTGCTATTGGCTAAGCTAGCTAGTGGAATGGCAGTCCGCAGATGACGAGCCCACTCACCTCCAGCGTCAATGACGGAGCTATGGCTGCCGCTGCTGACTGGGCGTTGTAAGGCTTCTCGGAGAGACGTGAATACTGTAATCCATCCACAAAAATCGGTCGATGTAAACGGGAGCGACGAAAGTGACGGCTGATGTGGCGATAACCCATTTACGATGGGTTTATACTTTTAAATCGCTTCTAGATGCGTCGTGTTTCAGCTCCTGACCGTCCACTCTGTGTGTGCAGCCTTCGCAGGCAGCTGCACTGAAAGGTCACACTGTACATGCGTGAATGTTGTGCGCGTAACCACCGAAGATCGTCTATGTTTTAAGCAGATGAATTACTCGGTGGTTACAAAACTGTCCCACCTTCTTTTTGTTGTTTTGCCTCAGAGCAAATAAATCATTTGAATTCAGTCACTTAAATCAGTTATTTTATTTTACAAAAGTAATAGATAGGGTTGGCTCTGAGAAAAATTAGGAAAATGCCTGTAAGCTTGACAGAATTAGTATGTTCATATTTTTCATTCTCTTATGGCAAAATTATTGAATTTGCTTATGACAGATTAAATTTGAGTCAGAATCAGAATCAGGTTTATTGCCAAGAAGGGGGGGTACATACACCAGGTATGAAAGTCATAGTGATTCTGATATTTAAAGTGGAAAAACATGGAAATGTTGTCCAACTTCTATATTTTATTTTCCTCAAAATCAGTTTCAGAATAAATTTGAAACAAAAAAAAGGACATGCAGATTCATGCTTCATTTTACACCGAGATTATAGTACCTAATTTTTTAAGGCTAGTTCACAATTATTTGATATTTGAAAAATGGTGAATTATCATAGACAGGCTTTGCAAGACATGCAATTACTCTGCAGCTTTGGGACCCTGTATAATGATAACCAATATGTAAAATATATTACATTACACACCATTTTCATCTCTGTGCAGCTTTCAGCCACTCTTGGCTCATTATGGTTTGCTTACCAAATGTCCTATTTGATCGCCTATACATAACCCTTTGTTGCTCTGTGCACACAAGCTCATACAAGCTGTTTGTACGCTCCCTGTGCAATATAAAAATGTGAGCTGCAGTAAACAAATGGCTGTTGACGAGAGTAGAACATCTTGTAAACCAGTGCCACATTGATGCACAAAACCAGGATTTAACTGCAGTAAATCTGGGACTTTATTTATCAGTATAGAGGACTACTCTGTTTCTACTGGGTTAAGTTGGCAATTCTTTGCCACTAATATATCAAGACTCTGTTGTGGTTGGTTTTCGAGTCGTTGTGGTGGTCAAACTTTGCTTAATGCAGCTTAGCTTCACAAAGCTAACAAGTCAGGGGTCTAATTTAATCAGCAACAGATTAGGTACCAATCTCTAAGGGATGGTCACTTCGCCAGAAATGCATTATGTCACCTGCAGTTTACACTTTAACCAAATATCCTCTGGTTTTGAAATGCTTTTTAACATACACATCCATGAAGGATTTTCTTTTCATCAGGCCAAATAAAAATAAAGATAAATTGTCATGTCATTGATGTGGGTAAAGTTGACAGAGCTTGAGATAGGCCCAATATAATATAATATAACATAGCATATAATGTGTAGGCAGCAAAACTTTTTCAGGGTATATATGGCTGATCCTTTTTTAATCTCTCTTTATTTTAAGACTCTGACAATATATTGTAAACCCAGAAAAAGCTAACAAGTGGCCCTTGAGTTAAAAATGTTTTCAACAAGGTCAACAATAATCTTTCATGCTTTTTTTTTTGCAGGTACATTAATATATCAATTCTAGGTAGTACTACCACATAAACTACAATGCGTTTTGTAAATATTATCCAAAAAGTTTTGTGGTGCACACTAAATAGACTTTTGGCTACAACAATTGTGGTAGCAGGAAATAGAGGCAGAGTGAGAGTTCTTGCAGCGTTTCCCCTCCTCTCTGCTACAGATCAGGCGAGGAGGCGTATAAAAGCCAATCAGAGACGCTGGTGCAAACGTAACCGAAACATCTGCATCGCGTTGTGGTTAGGGTGGGAAAAAAAATCAAAACAATTATTTAATAGTCCACAACCTTAATCCTTGAATACCACGATGACACTAATGAAAAAATAAATTTTAGACTGATTTTTTACATCCTCCTCCTCAAATGAAACATACATCTATGAACATGACACATGCATTTCCTCTTTCATTTTAGTGTAGGTGTGACTTTTATTACAGGCACTTGATCCTCTACTCTTTTTTTCTCCACCCACACTCCTTCCTATTAAAGTATATCAGAAGTGAACTACACATCCCGGAGTGCTCCTGACAACCCCTCAGGTCTGGATCTGTGTGATTTGGCGCTGAGCTGGAGACCGACCGACCCACCGACCAACCAGGCCTGGATTTTAAAAGCGGGGTGCTTTTGTTAAACCAGAGGAAGAGGGAGCTAGAGATTATTATTATTAAGAAGACTGCACACCGGAGGGGGGCGAGAACTGAACATATCTCTCGCATGGGGTTTTCACTAAACGCTCCAGCCCCTACATTGAGGAAGAGCCAAGCATTTGGATTGGGCAGCGCATGGCAGCGAACAGATAGCGTAACAACCCCCCCCTCCTCCTCTCTGTTGAGAATTGCGTTAAAACGAAAAAGGAAAGGCCTGCGCTTTATCTATATTGCAGGATTTTTTTGATTTTCTTTCTTATAGATTAAACGAGGAAACGTTGCTGGCTGGTGTATGTGTTTAGAATGGGACACGCTGAAGGTATTGGCATTTTTTTTTCATTTTATTTCCCTGCATCTCTCGACTCGGCATCAAAATCTGTGCTGCTCCTTTGCTCTCCCTCTTTAGCGATAAGCGTGTTTGCCATAGCTGCTGCTGTTGATGCATGTTGTTGTTCCCCCCTTTCTGTCTCCGCTCGGACCGTTTTTTTGGGTCGTATCTAGCTTATTTTCAGACACATTTCTCTCTCAAACCGCCAGTGATGGAGGTATAATCACGCCAGACAATTTGATTTAAAGGGGCAAAGGCAGCCATATTGGCAATGGAATGTTAGCCTAGCCTAACATTAGCTTTCCCCTTTCATCTTCTTCCATGTGTGACGCTCATAAACGGACAAACAATAACTGCAAACGTTTAGCCGCGCGTGACAAAAGACAAACGGTCGTATCCCCGTGTCGTGTGTGTTTTCTAACGGTTAAAACGGGTCCCATCTTTTCAACACAGTCCCCATTTGATGCCAGGTAGCTTTAGGCTAACATCGCAGAAAGCTATAAGATCATTCAGTGGAAACATTTGTGTCTGCGCAGTCGTTTTTTAAATAAAGCCACTCAGTTGTAACCAAGTATTAATGTTTACTACACCAGATATGAGCCCCAAAATAACACCACAAGTCGATATATGTAGCTAGTGACCGTTAGTTGACACCTTATGGATGTTTACATCACCGTTATCCACCTTTGCCAATGCTGGGCAGCCTGTTGGAAAAATTAAACCACAATCCGTGGATTAGTGTATTCACTGTGAACATGAAAAGCCTGAACACTTTTAACCTGATTAATTAATCACGATAGATATTAAAAGTGCCAAAGTATAAGAGGGCAAACCAGAGACTGGTAGCTGCTCTTTGTTTTGCTTGTGATAGCAGGACACCATGTGTTTGTGTTGATGAAATTTTAAAAACTCAAAATGATGATCTATAGCTTGTGAAAAAGAGGCACTGCACAGATGAGTAATGGCTATCAAAGAGGAACCTGCAAAACTTAACTCAGTCAGAAGTCACAAGCTGCCTGGAATTAGCTTTGTGTTTTGAGAGCAAGTTTAAGATAATTGATGGTGATTTTTGGCAGAGGATTTGCCCTGTTTTGGAAAAGTCCACCAGTTGCCCACTGGCATCTAACATTCACACAGCCCTGTGTGTTTATCGGGACTTCAACTAACAATCATTTTTTATTTTCGATTAATCTGCACATTATTTCAGTACATCAATTAATCATTTGGTGTACGAAATAGTGAAAAAGGCCCGTCAAAATGCCCCGAACCCGAGTCAACATAATGAAATTGCTAGCTTCATTTGACCAACAGTCTAACACTCAAAGATATTCAGTTGACTTTTCAATGAATATTCACATTTGAGAAGAAGGAACCAGTGATTTTTTTTTTTTGCCAGTTTTGCTTGAAATACTACTGAAGTGATTATCAAAATTGTTCAGTTAATCTACTAATCGTTTCAGCTCTTTAGTTTATTAGGAGCTGAGGTTAGATTTGAGAGATACTGTTCTCAGGATGGAGCTACATGTCACATAATATTTTATGACTTCATAAAGCATCAAAGATAGATTATTCACCAGGCAAAGCGTGGTACTGCTCCTGGGCCTCCGAAGGCACCCCAGTCCACTGGTTGGCAATTATTTTGTTTGCCACACATGCAAATTTGTCTGCAAATACGCACCACTAAAGCACAATATTAGATGAAATGGTAAGGGCAGGGCTTCATTATTTTTTAATGTTTGCCTTTATTGGGCCATTTAACAGTGTAGATACAGACAGAAGGTCCCTGGCTGAATCAAACCGGGGATGTTGCATTTATATGTTATGCAGACATGCATCTTAACCACAAGGCCACCAGGAAGCCCTGGTCCTGCAGGTTTACCTTATCCTGAGGCCCTGTCTTAGTTGTACAGGTTCCCTGTGTCAAAATCAAGTTTTAAAATATCAGATTATATTATGCATGTATGGTACATATTCCTAAATACATTTATGTGAAATTAAATTACCACAAACCAACTGACACACAGTGAACCAGAGGCAAGATGGTATCCCAGAATAGGAGTACTGGTAGGTCTCTGGGCGTCTGGGCAAAATATTATGAAGCTGCCATGTGTGGTCTGCAGTATGAACTGTACCTGATAGAAACTTTAACAGAAAAGATACATAAATACATACACAATGCATAGAGAGTTCAGGAACCAGAGGGTCAGTAGGTGCCCAGAAAGGGTCATGCAGAGAGTAGATTTGATATGTGTAATGTCAAGCTGGTGCTACATGTTCTATCATTTCTTAGGGCTGCGTGAAGGATAAATGAGATGATCTTGAACAAGGTATTTGAGTGGTTTGTTTGTCATGGTTTTGAAAACACTGTGTGTAGTTGTTTAAGTGATATTGATTTAATCAGAGACTACCTGTGTCTCATTTAATTGCATATATCTCTGTCGACAGGTCCAGTCAAAGAAAAAGACAGTTAAGGATGCAGGAGCCCAACAATGGATTTCTCCTTCTCTTTCATGCAAGGGATCATGGGAAATACAATTCAGCAACCCCCTCAGCTCATTGACTCAGCCAACATCAGACAGGAAGGCACCTGCGACACCGGCAGTGACCCGGGAGAGGATGGTGGACCCTCCTACGATGCTGCCCTGGATGCAGAGTTTTCCTACCCGCCGTCGGCCGCGGAGGACATGTCACAGGTCTCCAACGGCTACGCGCCGGGTCTGGGCATGTACGAGCCTCAGGCCAAGTTCTCCATGTACTCGCAGTTCCCCAACGGCTCGGCTAACGGCTACGGGGCCATACGGAGCTACGGAGAGCATGGCCTCATGCCGGGGGAGGGGACGGTCCTGAGAGGCCCGGGCCTCCAGGAGAGACCTTTGTCTCCCGTGTCTCCCCCTCTGCCCACACATCACCCACACCTCCACCACCATCATCATCACCCCCATCACCACCACCACGCGCACCACTTCCACTCAAACCCACCTCATATACAAACCCACCCGCACCCACAGAGTCCTCCGCCGCTGCCCTCCCAGCACCACCTGCCCCAGACGCCTCACATCATGACCCACACTCTCCCCCCTCCTCCCCCTTTACACCTGCCCTCCTCCAGTCCTCCACCATCCCTTGTGGACAGTACGCCCTCTTCTCAGCCCTCTCGCACCCCGTCCAACACCTCTGGTGGGGTGCTGAAGAAAACCAGCTCTCCAGAGATCAAGCTGAAGATCATAAAGACGTATCAGAATGGAAAAGAGCTGTTTGAATCTGCGCTGTGTGGAGACCTGCTACAAGAACTGCAGGTAATGCATGCACGTCCGTTAGTTATACACACACACACACACACACACACACACACACACACAAGTCTGTATCTTATCACTGTAGACACAGAGGTCGTCCTCTGTATTTTTGTTTTTATGTCTTTTTACTTTTTTCACTCCAAACATGCTATTTATTTAGGAGGGGAATTAATAATCTTCTATATTTTTTGAAATTTAAAAACATGTATACTTGATGTTAAAGCTGAAAAGATTAGTTGCATAATCTTTCCAATCCAGTCCAATTTTTTATTTGTTTAAGTGATTTTTCATGCATAAATACTAAACATGTGCTGGTTCCAGCTTCTCAAATGAGAGGATTATCTCTCTGTTTTATTCAAGTGTAAATGGAATATCTTTTGGGTTTTAATCAAAACAAGCAAGTTAACGATGTCAGATTGGGTTCTGGGAAATTGTGATAGGCATTTTCTTTTTACTATTTTCGGAATAAACAATTAATTGATTATTTGACAAAATAATCCTCTTGAGTGGGAAAGTTTTGTCATTCTTGATCTTGGACAAAAAGGCCCACTCACTAGCTTTTAACGACATCTCACATTCCTCATCAATGTTAGCATGTCCGCCTCTTTTGTTTTTGGTCTGCATGCATGTTTTTAGGACTACGATATTAATCTCAACATGTATATTATTTTTAAAACCTTGCTTTATCTTTGCATGTGTTTTTTATTTATGTCTGTAAATCAGCAAAACCACACCTAAAGGCATTGTAGATCATTTCTGCTGTGAAACTATATAGCCAAATTAAAAGAGCCTGACCATACCTCAACCCTCACGCTATCCTACCGCTGCATCTCAACTTTGTGTTTCGTAAGTATTTGTTATGCCCCTGTTCATATATAACTTTATTATTTCAAGTTTATTTATTGGACCAAATGCAACATGAACAAACTACTAAGACGTCTGAGAGATTGTACAGAGAGAGACATGGCAAACAGCAAATTTATTCCCAAACCCTGGACAGGGGGAACCAAATGAATAATTTACATACAGTTAGAGCTGCGATTAATAATTATTTTAATTACTGATTAAACAAATACTTTGTCTTCTAATCAATTAATTGTTTGGCCTGTAAAATGCCAGAAAATAATGAAACATGCAGATTACAGGTCCCTGGAGTCCAAGGTGACGTCTTCAAATAAGCTTGCTTTGTCCAAATAACCATAAATATTTAGTTTATGATTATATAAGACCACGAAAAGCAGGAAATCTTGACATTTTAGAGGCTGGAACCAGCATTTTTTGATATTTTTCCTTGAAAGATGACTTCAATGGTTAATCCATTATCAAAATTGTTGCAGATTAACTTTTTGTCTATCAATTAATCGAGTATATGATTCAGCACACCTTACATAAGATTACAGGGCAGTGTTTATTGAACCACCAAAAAATTATGTCACATTAAACAGAAGTCTAATCTGTCCAATTAAAATTCATATGGGATTGTTACACTGTGAGCATCTTGGTTTACTGTAAGAAGTGGATATCTGAGGAAGTTTTGATTTCAGCAGACAGAGATCCATTTTGAGTTACCTTTTTATAGAAAAAGAAAAAAAGTTAACTGATGTCCTGTTTCTGTTTTCTAATCTTCAGGACGAGTCTCAGAAGAACGAGGCCGCTCAGATGCAGCGCAGACATGAGAGGAAGAAGGAGAAGAGGAAAAAGAGTGCGAGGCTGCAGCTGCAGGTCCAGGAACAGAGCCTGGACCAAAGCCAAGCACAGGCAGGTACCACGGGCCAGACAGAAGACATCCACATCCAGCCCCAGCCGATAGAAACGCCCCCGGCTCAGACGGAGAAGCCTCAGAAGACCGTTATCAAAACTGAACCAAAGACGCCGAAGGCAAGAGCTCGACTGTTCTCTCTCCATAGCAGCTTGAAGTCTTTGCACACCAATCACTGCACATTGTAGTAAACATACTTATTCATGTTCAGGTTCCGAAGGTCCATCATCCATCAGTGATCCAAGAGACGGGCTTCTGTAAGGAGTTTGTGATAGGAGATCTGGTTTGGTCCAAGGTGGGCACCTACCCCTGGTGGCCCTGCATGGTCTCCTCTGACCCGCAGATGAAGGTCCACACTCGCATCAACACCAGAGGTAACGGCACAGATGCTCCAAAAACACACTCCTAACGCTCTGTTTTTCTTTCACCAAAGTATGAATGTGTAAGGACACAAACGCCACAGCTTGTTTTCCTTTTCTCTGTTGCTGTGCAGGTCACAGGGAGTATCACGTCCAGTTCTTCGGCAGCGTGGCCGAGCGAGCGTGGATCCATGAGAAGAGGATAGTCATTTACCAGGGGAAGCAACAGTTTGATGAGCTTCAGGCTGAGACTCTGCGCAAGACCACAAACCCTGTAGAGAAACACAAAGTACGTACGAATGCACCTAAGAATATTTGTCAGACTGATCCAATACAAGACTTTGTAGATTTTTTTAAAAATATTTTTTTCAGATGTATGCAGGCATTTTCAGGGGAAGAATCATTAAAGTTAACTTTCAGTAACACAAGAATCTAGAAAAATCTGGCTTTATATGTATTATGATTTTGTTAACCAAAGATTTTTGTTTAAAATTGACTTCATCTGTTTGAAATGTATGCAGTAGATACTTTTATGTGATTAGGAGTCCAGTTTTCTATATATATATATATATATATATATATATATATATATATATATATATAAGATTACAGTATTGGTAGAAGTAGAACCTGATTCATACTGGACATTCGAGACTGATGCAAATCTTTAGGAGCAACAATATATTAGCTGCTATTCCTTTTGTTTATTTGTATATTTCTATACAGTATAGTAGTTGTCAAAGAGGTGTGAGAAAGACATGAACCAGAGGTGAAGTATTTTACAGTTGTACAGACTTGACACCAGCCTATGCTCTGCTCAATGCATTGGATCATTAGGGCCCGTTATTTTTTAGTTTTTATTTTAAATGGTTATTTATTTTGAATATACACCTATTTATTTATATAGCCCAATCACAAATTTGCTTCAGAGCTGAACAGGTTAAAATCATATCATAAAAATACCATTTGCAGTGCAAACACTTTGTAGTTTAAATGTTTAGAATTTGAGTCTTAAATATTTAATTGACATGTATTTTGAAAGAATAATTAGCAGCTCTTCAGCATTTTCTTCTGATTTTCTCAGCTCTCCTCTCCACAAGAGGACCTTATGAATGAATGAAGTTTATTTTATTTATGTTATGCCATCTCATCATCATGGCTCATCCCTCATGGGATTATAAGACACCTTTACAAAACGTCAATGTTTATAGTACAACAATTTCTTTTCCTTAACTCCCATGCAGTCACTAAATACCTTTCCAATTTGAAGGTCTCTTTTTCAAACAACCGTTTCAGTCAGTGTGAGTCATTCATATTCAGTAACTTGTATCCTTTATGCCAGGCTAAATTACAGTAAGCAGTGTCTTCTGACAGCAGAAAACAAACATTTTTTGGATCTTTGGGGACATAAAATCTGGGTGAAAATCAGTTTAAAAAATTACCGTTAATAAAAAAAATCATGTGGAAAATCTGAGAAAACTCTAAGTATAGCACTGTTTCTAAATTATCCCATGCACGTTTTTTGCATGGGTTCTTAGAAGTAAAGTTCATCGTCGTTTTGTATGTTTTTGATGTTTTCTTCAGCTTCTGAAGCCTATCCCTCAGCGGGAGCGTTCTCAGTGGGAGGTGGGTGTGGGCCACGCCGAGGATGCCTTCCCGATGACGCGGCAGGAGCGAATTGACAACTACACCTTCATCTACGTTGACCCAGAGCCTAATGAAGGCCCGCCCAGCAAGAAACCCAACATCAGAGCTGAGAAACGAAACCGGCGCTCCAGCGGCTCAATCAGTAAGAAGGAAGACGGAGGAGTGAAGTCACCAGACAGAGAGCAGCCGCCACGAAGGCAGCTGCCACGCAGACAGTGTAGTGTTTCAAACACAGATGACAACACGAACTCACAGGCCTCAAATGATGATAAGAACCAGAGGGGGGACCAGCGCAAGACCAGCTCCCCAAAACAGAGCGCTGGTTGTGATGCACGAGCACAGCAGGACTCACCGCCACCAGTCAGGGCCTGGAAAACAGCCGCCGCCAGAAAGCTGCTGCCTCTCTCCATCACCATGAAGAGGCTGAATGTGGAAATCACAAAGTGCGACTGGCCTCTCCTGCAGAAAAAAGCAGCTGCGTCTCCGAAAAAAGACCAAGAAGAAGAGAAAGAGGAGAGAGTGGAAAGAGAGGCCAGGCAGCCCGACCTGGGATACTGCTCACCTGAGGTTGGTGTAACTCAGGCAGGCAGAAAAATGTATACATGATAGAGTTATGCTGTAAGGATATTACAAATGTTGATGCTTTGAGCAGGACAGCAGAGCTAAACCTGAGCCCAGTCCTGAGGAGGAGGAAGATGGGGACGAAGGGGAGGAAGAGGGGGAGGAGAGGAGAGGCTCCCCCGCCAGTCGGAGGAGTGAGGAGGGAGGAATGCAGCAGACCTCCTCTCCTGGATCTCCCCACAGTAGTCCACAAGGTAAAACACAGACCTGCAGGGTGTTTTTTCTTTTTACGAATATTTGATGTGTAAAGTCAGTAAGAGATGCAGCTCAATATTTTTCTGTGTTTTCAGGCTCTCAGGAGAGGAAGCTGCAGCGGCGATCAGTCAGGAGCAGGTCTGAGTCAGAGAGAGGCAGCGATCCCGTCCCTAAGAAGAAAACCAAAAAGGAACAGGTATGAGTCCTCCCCAGACAACCCGGTGTTCAGACCAAAAACAGCACCACATTTAAAAAGTGTGGCCTATGGTTAAGATGCATACAAATATAACGTTCATAGTTCACCTTTTGTTCCATGTCATATCCTTCTCTCCCCATGTTTCCTATACACCGTTTCCTTTCTTCTTCTACACGCTCAGCTTTGAAATAAAGGCAAAATTGCCCAAAATGTAATGAAAAAAGTAAGAAAAGAAGAAAAGAAAAAAACAAGAGTTGTTGATGGGGGCGTTTTGCTTCAGGTACCGGTGAGACAATGAAATACGATCTGTGATTCATGAGTTTGAAGGCTCATCAGATGCCAAAACACTCCACAGAGGTGTGTAATATTATGAGAGAGGATAATACAACACTGGAAAGTTGTTCCGGCAACAATAATTTTTTCCTACATTGCATCAGTTGTCGGGTAAACAGGAATCTACCGGCAATGTGTCCATGAACATATAATAACATAACATAACATCGTATTGCGTTGCGACAAAGTTGCGCCAGATTCAACGTAGTTTTTTTGCTGGAGCCCTCTTGTGTCTGCACACCTGCTATGTCAACGCAGTGGCCTCATTGAAATGAATGAGGGTGCTTCATTATTTTATGCAGTGCTAATAATGTTGGTCCAAACCTGGCCTTAGTGAGAAATTTCCACAAACTAACCTGCTGCCACCTGAATCAAAATTATCACCACGATTACCTAAACTCCCATGTTTACCTCCCTGACAGGCGGAGATGGCTCCTGAGACCACGCTGAGGACAGGTTCACAGAAAGGTAAGCGATCCTTCTTTCATGCCTCCTGTAAACCTCTGCAGTGGGAACTCCTTATACTTATCCCTTTTTTTTTTTTTTTTTTTTTTATTGCTCCCCCATGTGATCCTCTAGGAGCCAGTGAGATCTCTGATGCCTGCAAGCCCCTGAAGAAGCGAAGCAGAGCGTCAACAGATGTTGAGATGGCTTCTTCTCAGTACAGAGACACCTCTGATTCTGACTCTAGAGGCCTCAACGATCCACAGGTAGGGAAATGTCAAAATATACTCACAGAATATACTGCAGAGATGTGTACAGTGCATAGTGCAAAATGTATAAGACAAATTTTCAGTCATCTAATCATCATCATCATCTCTGTTTAACTTTGCCGATTTGCATTTTCAGCAATGTGCAGGACTTTTTTGACACTTATCACAACTCGAGCTGAAACGATCAGTTGATGAATCAATCGAAAAGTAATCTGCAACAATTTTGATAATTAATTTATCGTAAAAATGGCAAAAATTCAGTGCTTCCAGCTTCTCAAATGTGAATATTTTATAGTTTTCATTGTTTTTTATGATCGTATTCTGAATATTTTTGGGTTCTTTACTATTGGTTGGACTTCTTTCTTCATCCCACAGGGTTTATTCGGGAAGAGTCTCGACAGTCCAGCAGCAGCAGATGCAGATGCTTCAGATACTCAGTCTGTGGACTCCGGTTTGTCCCGTCAGGACGGCAGCACCGGCAAGAGAGACACCATCTGCCAGGTCAGCGCTGCTCATGATTTTACCTCTGTGATACTCTCTTTCTTCTAACAGCTTACAGATAATGTTCTAACCGTCTTCCTCTGTGTGTTTGTGTGCAGATCTGCGAGGTGTATGGAGAGGGTTTGGTGGTGTGTGAAGGTGACTGCAGCAGACAGTTTCACCTGGAGTGTCTCGGTCTGACGTCCCTACCTGAGGGCAGATTCACCTGCTTGGAATGTAGAAATGGTAAAGCAAATCAGAATACATCTTTACCATCTGTTGTGTTTGGCGCTTTACGATCACAGACTCTTGTGTCTTTTCTTTTTCTAGGCAATCATCCTTGTTTTAGCTGTAAGACAGCGGGCCGGGAGGTGACGCGCTGCTCGGTGTCTGGGTGCGGTTGTTACTACCATGAGGATTGTGTCCGTAAACTCCCGGGCACCACCAGCAGTACGGGCGGAGGCTTCTGCTGCCCTCAGCACAGCTGCTCTACCTGCTGCTTGGAGAGAGACCTGCAACGAGCCAGTAAAGGTAAACAGCTCCTGCTTTTTTCTTTCAGCTTCTCTGATTTCCTGTTTGAGCCTGCAGTGGAAGCTGTGCAATGAGCTGGTGCAACGTGAAGAAAATGTATGAAAAACTAAACTTTCCATTGCATTTTAGGCTTCTAGCTGATGTTATTGACCAATAGCAATAGATAAAAACACTAATAATGAGTGCAAGGGTCAAGGCTGTACTTCCCTGTAAGAAAGTAGGAGAGTGCAAGAGGAAGAAATACGACATAGTGTTTTTCACAAGGGAAATTAGATTGAGAGAGGACTGACAAAAAGGTACAGCTTTAGGAGGTACGCCTTGACTGAAATTTTGCGCTGCGTTTCCTGCAGAATATTTGTTCACACACTCTTTATTTATTTAACTTTATTTAAGCAGGAAGTCACTTGAGATTTAAATACCTTGCTAAGAACATCCGGTTCCACCTCAAACTGAAAGTGCTCTGTTTGGTTTGAGGCGAGAGGCACCTGGAGGCTGCAGACCATTGGAGAGAAATAAAATAATTGCCATGTTCCTGGAAATGTCTTTTAGATGCTGCTGCAATATCCTGCTGGGAATCTGAAACAGGGGAAGAGATGCACTGTGTACTGTGCACTCTTGTGGTTCAAAAATGAAACCTCAGATGCTAAGGTGCCAAAAATGTGCCTAGAAAACATTTATCACACTGTGACACCATCAAGTACTATTTGTAGCTTTGACACCAGGCAGGATTAATGCTGTTTGTGTCTGATTCTGACCGTACGGTAAGAACTACATATGGACAGTAGCCTATGCATTTTTACATAGTGACGGAGAGGGAATGAGTTGTATTTTAAAACCCCACAGGGACTCGTCTCAAATAACATCCTTCAGCGAATTATGTTATAAATACTTGAGTATTAGTATGTATTGTACATCCAGTCCCAGTAGGAGACGATCATGGTTGTATTGTTCAGAATTTGTCTGTCCAGTCCATAACAGTGGTTCCCAACCAGCGGCCCCTTGTCACGTTTCAGATGTCGATGAGTTGTTGGCAGCTCCACCAAAGAGACATTTCCCCTCTAAGCTTCTCAGATGGTTTCATTTAAATAACTGTTTGAGGCCCAAGAAGGTAAAATGATCAAATATTTCACACTAAAAACCAAAAGAGGCCAAGAAATAAATATAGATTTGTGAAGCAGAGTTTTATTCTACTTTTCAACCCCATTAAACATCTCACAACCCTGCAGATTTATATTGTGACGTTCAGGTTGGGAACCACTGGTCCAAAACATCGCGTACGAATGTTCACTGTCAGACCGTGTTTTGCCTTTTTTGTTGTTAAAGTACAATGAAGCAAGGAGGAAAAATTGCGTTTTAACAACTGAAGACTGAAGCCACCAAAAAAGTACCACTTGGTCGTATTTTTTCCTTCTGATTTCCTTTAGTTACAGCTGGAACCCATAAAGGAATCTGACCTAATTCATTATAAAAACTCAGCAATGAAAGGCAACGAACCTTTTCACTTTGTGCTTGTTGTAAAGTGTAAAAGGTCAGAAGCTTGGGGAAAAAAAAAAAAAGCTTGTCCCTGAATCTTTTCTCTCCCTCTCTCCTCTGCTTCCCGTCCAGGTCGCCTGATGCGTTGTATCCGCTGTCCGCTGGCCTATCACACAGGAGACGGCTGCGTGGCGGCAGGCAGCGTCGCCATTACCCATCACATCATGATCTGCAGCAGCCACGGCAGCGCCAAGAGGAACGGCCTCCTCACGTCCCCCATCAACGTGGGCTGGTGCTTCCACTGTGCCAGAGGTAAGCGCTCACAACTGCACACACTAACCTTCCTCTCCTGCAGCCGTGATTCATCAGTGACCCTGAACAGACAAATGTGGAAGTTCTTGATGATTTTGCTTCCACTGGCTGATTTCCACAAGATCAGTTCTTCTCACTTGCACTTCACAATCGAGCATCAAACAGGACCCGATCAGACACCATGATTGTAGTTTTTTAATCTTTTTTCTTTTTTTGGAATATAACCATTTTGTTTATACAATCACCGCTGCAGTAACATCTCATGAGTGAAAACTGAAACGTCACATATTTTATGTTTTTAATATTACATGTTTGGCATTGTTGTTCATGAATAGCAATGAGTGCTGTGAAATGTAATGTTTGTTTTCCATCACAATACTAATACTTTGAATGTTACACTGCACTCCACTTAAAACAATCCCATCCGTCCTGGATGGTGATGAGTTAGAAAACACAGGATTTACCCTTTTTTTTTTTTTTTTTTTTTTTTTTAAACAACTTTTAACCAGTTTAGATGTGATGTTTTGCCTGTTAAACTAAGTTGAGTGCACTGTTTGGCCTCTTTGTGTTGGGACAAACTTTGTTTTACTTGTTTCTTCTGTGTGTGTGCGTGTGTGTGCGAGAGAGACTGTGCGTGTGTGTTTGTTCTTCTTTCTCTTCTTTTTGTGAATTTTGGGTAATTTCGAGTTTGACTGCGGCTCACCCCCGTCTCTTCCTGTGTGTCTTGTGTAGGGCTGTTAGTGCAAGACCTTACTGACACCATATTAAGTTCATATGCCTATAAGTCCCACTACCTTCTGACTGAGTCAAATCGTGCTGAGTTGAAATTACCTATGATTCCCTCTCCTTCGTCAGCTACCAAAAAGAATGTTGGGAAAGGTAACTGAACCGTTTTTCTCTTTCTCCTTTTGTCCCACTGGTCTGTGTTTGTGTTGTGCCTGCTCCCGTTATGATTTAGTTTCCCTTTTTGTATGCATCTTTCATTTCAAAGCCTCGAGGTGCAAAGTTAATTAACTGGTTAAACGTGCAGTTAATTTTAATGCAGAGTGGCGCAAAGTAACCTCAGCCAAGTTCCCCAACACATTAACAGATAACAGTGGGCCTCATGCAAGAACAGTTTTGTATTCTTATCCCAAACCTCTTTTTTTTTTTTTCGGCATATAAGGGAGTCTTTTTTTCCCAAACTAAACTTGTTGTAAATTGGCCTTTTTTACAGATATTTTGATTCATCACAGTAAGAAAAGCACACACAACAAAATTAATTCAATTTAGCTGCTTCAGTTTCAGCGTCCTGGTATTGTGCATGCTGGCTCACAGTCACACTGTCATGGCTCACTGAGACGCCTGAATGCATCAAATTGTTAATTTTATTAGTAATACCTGTGCTTGTCTTACTACTACTACTACTACTACTACTTACTAATTAAAATGTCTGCTGTAAAAAAAAAAAGGCTTGTTGCTCGTTTCAACCTGATGAGTGTCATCTGTTGATCACTGCATCATCACTATATAAGGCAATCTGTTCCACTTAATTTGTGGGCAACTTTTAATTCAAAAATGAAAAGAAAAGCTCAAATTCCTGCTGTCGGAAATCAGCAGACAAAACCAGAACACATTTTGCAGTGTGTCAGTAGAGGTGTTATAGGACCCGAAACAATTAGAAAACATTAAACATTAATACAGCTGCCAGCGATGCGTCATCAGAGCAGCGCTGTACTGAGAGAAGAAATAAAGAAGAAATTATGTGATAAATTCAAAAGTCAAAGTTAACTTAACTAGCTATTCCCAGAGGCTGTTGCCTTCTTCAGCAGGTGGAACCTATTCCAGGTGTCATCACATGACCTAAGTATAGGATCTGGATCACATGACAACAGGTGGTCACATGACCTCTGCCTCTGTTGGTGTCAAATGTGACGTCCCATCAGAAGCCTTCCTTAAGTAAGAATTTTTATCACTGTACATGTGTTCCCAAGGTCAAGAACGAGCCTCCACGTTCAAAGAGGGAGCGGTTTCACATGAAGTTACTAAAAAATATCTCACTGTAGTAAGTGGTCCATGACTTAAAATGGGAGGTGGTGGAGGGGACGTGACGTCACAGAGATGGACGAGAGATTATTATTCCAACAGGTAATGTTACACTATTGGGTGTAGAAGAGGATTTTCTAAAATATACCAATTAAATCTTATCAAAAAAAAAAAACTCTCAGTAAATTGGCAAGCCGTGATGATTTGGTCTATTGTACGACATATCTGGACAGCAGTACAAGAAAACTGGTGAATGACAAGTTCTCTTAAATCACTTGTACGTGCCACTGAAGAACAAAGCTGTTCGTATGAGTGGTTCTTGCACGAGGCCCATTGTGAGATTGGTTCGTGCTGTGCATGAACAGTCAGTCTGGGTATATTTCTCTGCAATAAAGTTGTTATAAACAAGATAAATCAAACGTTCTAATAATTTTCAATGAGTAAAATTACTCTGCTGGGAAAATATAATTGGTCATCAAACCTCCAGTGCTTAAACTACTGTATGACGCCCTGATGCAGGATGCTCTGGATTAGTTCAGGTTCTGTCTGTGGTTTGTGGAGCTTATCGCTGCTGGAGGCGCACTGCTTCTCTGCTTCAGCACTCTGGGCTTGTTTTTGTTTTGAAAGGCCTTGTTCAGCCTCACCCCTTTTTTATGCTGACTGCAACTAAGTTTTTCATTTTTGACTGAAATTTTCAGATGAAATGAAATTTTGGCTCACCTCATCTTCTTGAGCTTTGACCTGCCTTGGATGGAATAGAATCCCAATCCGGACTAGATTTGAGTAAAGTTGAGCAAAGATGAGTTATCAAGTGCAAGAATAGTGAAATTACTCTCTGTAAAGTTGTGATGTTAATACTACATTTCATTAAAGAAATAAACATTTTGCAATATTATAAAAATGTGATTCCATGCAAGGTGGTCTGTGCAGGATGCGATATGTGTGATGGGAAAAGTTTGCTTTACTGGCAGGACTGCATGCCTGCTTTTTGCCAATAATTTGAGTATAACCCTGATTCCTTGTTAACTCGCTGGCTGATTTTATTCCTGTGCTGCCGCATGTATTTCCCATAGACTGGTCTTGGTACAGTACTCTGAATCTGATTGCCAGACATGCTGTAACTGCTGCAACAAAAGTTATAACTGACCTGAGAACCCCATGCAGGGGTTTCCAACCATTTCTTTTTCGTGCAGTATGGCCTTCATTGAAGCAAAAAGCTCCTGGTCTTTGTTTTTCATTTCAGAATAATGGCCAGATGTTATTATGGGAGCTGTTTTCCCTACAAGGGCACTATTTTCATATCACGCTAGATGTTGGAAAACCATGACTTGGTGCCGGCTTTGTAGTATTTATACTTTTTCTTAGGCTTGTCTGCAATTGAGATTCAGAGTTTGTCCAGGTTTTAAGGTGCATCACCTAATCATACACTCCTCCTCTCTTTGCATACCAATTTCCGCATGCACACACACACACACACACACACACACACACACACACACACACACACACACACACACATATATACACATACACACACATACATGTGTACATCCATACAATTGTAGGAGGCAAGTTGCTGTGCTGCGACTCATGCCCTGCTTCCTTCCACCCGGAGTGTCTGGAGATGGAGATGCCGGAGGGGGCGTGGTCCTGCAGTGATTGCAGGGCAGGGAAGAAACCTCACTACAAACAAATTGTCTGGGTCAAACTGGGCAACTACAGGTATGCAGAGAGCACTGATTATAGACTGCCGAGGGTTGTGCAACTGTTTATGGACGGTTACATTTTAAAGGGTAAGTCTGGTGATATTCTATATTTTTCTTGTCAAAAAATCCCATGAAAAGACCAAAACCAACAATGAAGTATTGCCTATGTAGAAAATTCTGATATATCTTATTCCTCTGTGCCATAGGCCTGCCTTGTTGCCCAAACCCTATTAAAAACACATCACATTATCCACAATGTTCCTACATTTACAATGAACATGGGCACTGTAGTTTATTTTGACTCAATCGCACATAGACCGGCCTGTTGCTGTAAATACTCACTACTGCACCAAGCCTTTTTTTTTTAAAAGTGGAACTATATATTCATGACCCATTTTTAAAGATTAATACCTTCAATTGGAATAAATGTGCTGAGAACCAGGCAGGCTGGGGACGGACTAACGAACTGTTGGTTAGCATAAGTTGACGTTAACAAAAATATAGAATATCACCAGTCTTATCCTTTAAATTCAGTGCAACAAATCTGCTTTGCACCTCACAGTGAAACAGGATGTGATATTATAGACTCAGGTATTCAGGAAACGGTGAGCAGTGGTGTTTTCCTGTCTCACGCTGACTGTGAGCCATGCTCTTTAATATTTATGCTGCAGTTTATAGTCTTCTGGCATGGGACTAGATTAAGATGTGGTAACGGAACAAAAATAATCTCTGTAATGATAATGTGCCGAAAAAACAGCATTTCTACTGGCCAAACATGTAGGTTCAACAAACATCAGCTCTGATCTGTGAGTTTGCAGGAGCTTGAGGAAACATTTTTTGTTGCCATAAATAAATTCTTATAAATTATAATTCACATAAGTTTCAGTAAGAAAGAATGAGAAGCAAAGTCAATGTTTGGTGCAGGTGTGACACTACCATCAGGCTATAATAACTTTAAATTACATGTTTTATTATTTGTTTTTACCACACGCTTCTTCTCCCTCTTCTTCTTCTTCTCATTGAACAATGTCCCCGTCCTGCTCCATTGCAGGTGGTGGCCAGCGGAGATCTGCAACCCTCGCTTGGTGCCATCAAACATTCAGAGCCTCCGCCACGATATCGGTGACTTCCCTGTTTTCTTCTTTGGGTCACACGACTACTACTGGATCAACCAGGGCCGCGTCTTCCCCTACGTGGAGAACGACAAGAACTTTGTCACGGGTCAGATCAACATCAACAAAACCTTCAAGAAAGGTAATCCCTTCCTAGAAAGTTTCTTCCTACTTTTAAGACAAATCTGTTGCGATTTTGTCCTTTAAAGCTGTAGGAAGGATGAATTTCTGAGATATTGTTGGTGTGTTTTAGCTCTGGAAGAAGCAGCCCGGCGGTTCCAGGAGCTTAAGGCACAGAGGGAGAGCAGGGAGGCTCTAGAGCAGGAACGCAACTCACGCAAACCTCCACCCTACAAATTCATCAAGGTAATGTCATTTTAATATCTCACTTAAGACAAATAACCCAGAAAATTGTTATTTATGTTGAAGTTATATTCAATAAGTCTCCAGTGTTTTTACTTATTTTATTGGTGTTGTGTTTTCCTTTATCAGTCCAACAAACCAGTGGGGAAAGTGCAGGTGCACGTGGCTGACCTGTCAGAAATCCAGCGATGCAACTGCAGACCAACAGATGAGCATCCTTGCAGCCTCCACTCGCAGTGTCTCAACCGCATGCTGCAGTACGAGTGTCATCCACAGGTCTGCGTGCATGTTTGCTCGTTTAGCTCATTTCTTGAAGAATGAAACCGGTGAGACTATCACAAGAAATCGCACCTCTTAACCTCTTACCTTTTTATGTTGTTGTGGTCAGGTGTGTCCTGCAGGAGAAGGCTGTGAGAACCAGTGTTTCTCCAAGCGGTTGTATGCAGAGACAGAAGTGATAAAGACAGATGGCCGTGGCTGGGGCCTCAGGACCAACCAGGCCCTCAAGAAGGTGGGTGCTGAGCTTAATGTCCCTGGAAATACCAAATCAGTAACTGCAGATTGATTGGTCAACCTGTGCTTTTTGCAACATGGTACAGGGTCAAGATTTTCTTCACTGCGTTGTATTGGAAACACTAGGAGTCAAGGTTTCCGTAGAATTTAAAAAAAAAAAAAAAACACCTTGGGAACGGTTGGACCACTGACAAGAATCAAAAGGTGACCAGTATGTCAGCCACAAAAACATGGTACTTCAGAGAGGTGAAGGGCATGTTTGTTGCTGGCCTTTACTTCACTGGATCTAGGGTGCCGTTACTCTAGCAGTTTCCAGACACGTCAATGCACAAAACTTCGCCATGGCTTTTCCTGGCAGATTGTATTTAAAGTTAGAAATTACCTTGAGCTGCCAGTCAAATAAGTAATGATCAGACTGTCAATTCAAAAGGTCAAAAGTTTCAGTGGCTTTGAAACTTTGAATCGTCTTTGACATTCATTCCCACTAATTGTCGCTTTGAATAAGGTTGTCAGTGTGTAAAATCGTGATGCTTGTTGTTTCCTCCAGGGTGACTTTGTGACAGAGTATGTGGGAGAGGTGATAGACTCGGAGGAGTGCCAGCAGCGAATCAAACGGGCCCATGAAAATCACGTGACCAACTTCTACATGCTCACCCTCACCAAGGTAACATCAGTGACGCTGATGAACATTGTTTAGAGGAGAGACCTCCACCAAGCATTTCTTTAAAACCCCTTAATGTCTTAATGTCCGTCTTTCCTCGTAGGATCGTGTGATAGACGCCGGCCCAAAAGGAAACTCATCTCGGTTTATGAACCACAGCTGCAGCCCAAACTGTGAAACGCAGAAGTGGACGGTAAACGGAGACTTTCGCATCGGACTCTTCGCCCTCTGTGATATCGAGGCTGGTGAGTTTACACGGACACATGACACGTACATGTGTTGTGTTACATTCTTACATATACGTTACATGCACTCGAAGCGAGCTAGATGGTCCACTTGATGTGAATCTTGTCCCTGGTGTTCCTGCAGACACAGAGCTGACGTTCAACTACAACCTGCACTGTGTGGGCAACAGGAGAACGTCTTGTCACTGTGGATCGGACAACTGCTCTGGATTCCTCGGGGTGCAGCCGACGGTGAGGACATTTACCTCTCATCGTCGTGAATCCAGTTCTAGAGCAGTCCTGACTTAGGGAGCTGTGTTTGATACCATTTCGTCTTTTTATAATGTTTCCTCCAGAGTGCTGTGGTGATGGAGAAAGAGGAGAAGGCCAGGAACGCCAAGCTGAAGCCGAAGAAGCGGAAGCTGCGGCCGGAGGGCAAACACACGCACGAATACTTCTGTTTTTGCTGCGGAGAGGGAGGGGAGCTGGTGATGTGTGACAGAAAGGACTGTCCGAAAGCGTACCACCTGCTGTGTCTCAACCTCACCAAGCCGCCATACGGTAATGACAAAATGAGCTTGTGTGTGTCTGTGTGAATCCATTAAAATCTGTAGAAGCACACTGTCGAACTCTTGCTGATAACAAATATTTTTCATGGTGATTTCAGCGGATTTCAACAGCATAACGTAGTTGCTGTGATGCTCTGAGATGAGACAGATGTGTAAAAAATACTACTTTATTAGTACCTATTCTGACTTGTTATTACAGACTAACACAATTAAGACACTGTTTCCAAGTGTCTTTATTTTTATATACTGAAGGAGATGAGTAAGCAATCTGCAACCTTTTTCAACAACAGCTCAATTCCTAACCTTTTTGGTTTTTGACCCCTCAAAACAAGCAAGACCTGGTTGTAAGTCACTGGTTGCACATGTCTGCCGGTTGTAAGGAATATTTTTTTGTCCTCCTTCTTGTCCAACAATTCACAAGAACAAAAGCAAATATCAGAGAAATGTCTCAAAAAATAAACGATTTTGTGTGGCAAAAATCCTTAATCATCTCACGACCCCACAGATTTTGTTGCCTCCTCTTGTGGTGGTCCCCCAGGTTGGGAACAATTGTCCAAACGGATCGGTTCATCCAAATGACAAAAAAACATACTTTCTTAGATAGTTCTGCTGAGGTTTTGAGATATCAGCATCTTGAAATTTTCTGCCACCAAATCAATAAATAGACTCACTTTCTGCTGAAGAAATAGTACCTATTAAAATAGTTGACAGCGATTGTCAAGAGTAACAGGAACATTGTTTCTAGAAAGACACGTTTCTGTTGAATCTTTTGAATGGAATTTTGGCAGATATTTTAAAAACCAGAAAAAATAAAAAGAAAACTGTCTCCACGGTTGGACACCATTAGAGGTACGTGAGAAATTATGTCATGTATATGTATTTAAAGAGCGTTGGCACATAATTGGCATTGTTGGCATCATCGTATCAGTGCCATACAGTGTGATTAAAACAGTCATTTCCAGATACTGATATCCTGACAAAAATGACCATGACAACTCAGTAATATTATGTTATATAGTAATATATTTTTGGCTTGTGACCCCAAACATAATAACGCCCAATTGTGACCCCTAGTCTCTGGTTGCATATGTTCAAAGTGAATTTATTTTTCTTTGTTTTATCTGAATACGTTTTGGAGGCCTAAAGAGATATAATCATTCAGTAATTCACAAGAGAAAAAGGCAAAGATTAGAACATAATTTGCAGAAATATGTATTTTATGCTTTCCTATCCTGTTAATTGTCTCACGACACCTTAGATTTATGTTGAGACCCTTAGTAGGTTTGAAGCCACTGCTCTTCTCCATAATGACCTCTCTGTCTGTCTGCAGGACGTTGGGAATGTCCGTGGCATGACTGCAGCGTTTGCGGTGCCCCGGCCTCATCTCTCTGTGACTTCTGCCCTCGCTCGTTCTGCCGGGACCACGAGGCGGGGGCGCTCACGTCCTCCTCCCTCGAAGGCCGCCCTTGTTGCTCCAGTCACAACCCCGTCAGTCCCATGGGCTCCAACTCCAGCTCGACCCAGTCGCAACGCTCCGCTCTGAGCCCCGTCAGGGTCAAAGAGGAGCCGGAGCCGGGCCAGCCGGCCTCAGAGTGACACCGCAGCTCCCTCAATACCTCATTCCCTGTTAAGTGCGCTCCTGTTGGCCTCCTGGGCTCCCATCCACCTCTGATCTGAAGCAGCGCACTATGAAAGGGAATACAGTGCTTTTTGACCAGTGCTATTCAGAGACGAGACACACCGGCAAACACCTCGATGGTGTTTGTGGCGAGAGCAGAGCGACTGGAGTGTCAGCGGGGGAAGTGTCCAGGCATCATTTTCCCTCCTCTCTTGCCATAAAACACCACTACTAACGCTCTCTACAGCTCGCCTGCGCCCTTCGGAGGGCCCAGACCACCACCTCATTTTGTTCCATTTTGTTATTTTTACAGCTGTGGAAATTTTAAGTGTTGTCAAGTCGTCAGTTACCGGCACTTTGAAGAACTCAATGAGTGAAGTGGAGGGAGAGGCAGAGAGAAGAGGAAGA
Source organism: Macquaria ambigua (assembly GCA_008360985.2). Classification (NCBI taxonomy): domain Eukaryota; kingdom Metazoa; phylum Chordata; class Actinopteri; order Centrarchiformes; family Percichthyidae; genus Macquaria; species Macquaria ambigua. The sequence goes on along the minus strand of VMKM01001228.1, from coordinate 59,063 downwards.
GGACGAGGAGGAGGAGGAGGAGATGAAAAGCTGAACCTCTCCACCACCACCACCACGCTGCTCCTCTCCCCGTTTACCTGCTGTAAGCTGTGGTCGGCATCTCGCACACAGGATGGCTGCACAGAGACGAGCCAGCCTTTTCTCCTCCTCCACAGCCGATCATCACTCCCGACGTGATCTGTCATCGTATTTATCTCTTCTTCTTCTTCTTCTTCGAGGAAAGGAAGGGTGGGAGGGGGTATGACCGATTTTGTGCAATTTTTTTCAGGACCACACTACATTCCAACCTTCCTTAGACATGGTTTTAATATACTTATGGGTATAGATGAATAGAATTATATACAGTATCTATGTTTGTTAATGTTTACAGACAGATTCTCTCACTTCATCTCGGTGAGTGGTGTATTATGTTTGTTTGTTTAGGTGTTAAGCATTACGCAGACCTCCTTGTGAAAATAGTCCTATTAAGGTGAAATATAATGGTATATAGTGTAATGGTATGACATTACAGAAGTACTTGTGATTTTCATATTGCCAGTCTCACTCGCCATTGTGTACATAATTGGCTCATAATATTGTAAAGTACTTAAAGATCCGGAGGGACGTGGCCTCGCCTCTCTGGTTGTTCCTGGAAGAAGGAAATGCTTTTTTAAACAACAAGACAGATCCTTTTTATTTTCTTTTTCGATAAAACTTCTGTTCCCACATTTCCTCCGAGCAGTTGCTGTTATTTGTATTGTAATGGAGGGGCTCAGCTTGTGATCACTGGTGCTGTCTTAAAGTATTGTTAATCAGCCTTAAGTTTGATTCTGGCTGTAGTCACTACTGCCCAGATGCAGTCCATTTCAGTAACGTCGTGTACTGTGACCGCTTTGATGCTTGTTTTGGGTTTTTCTTTTCCCGGTTTTTTGTTTTGCCAAACTTTTCTGAAAAGCACTTTTACACAGCTTGTCACTACACAATTTAGGTCATACGTATACAGAAATGTATATTAAAAGAACATAAGACAAGTGTTTCAAAATGGATACCTCTTCTTCTTGTAGTAACGTCGGAATTTAAACTGTGTTGTGACTTTTTTCCTCTCGGTCAGAAACGTGGCGAGTGCTGGGCGTGGGTTTTTTGTTTTTTTTTGAGGAAAGTGGCCTAAATGCTGTTTTTTTTTTTCCTTTTTTTTTTTTTTGGGCACAAGTAGGAATGACTGCCAGCCCGGCTTCGTACAAAAAAAGTCCTCTGTGTCCTCAAGAGGCACTTCTTCATTTTCCACCTGGAGAACACCCTCAAGGCTGGGCTTCATATAAAGACGTAATGGTATAACAACAGTCCAGTCCAGTATGATGTACAAATACAAACTTCTGTACAGTGTTTTTAATCGCTCATCTGTCAAATCCAAATTTTTTGTATTTATTGCACCACATTTTATATCAATTTCTTTTTCAAACACCAGTGCAGTAATTTGTGTCTCTCTCCACCACGGTGTAAGTGAAATAGACTATTTAAAAAAACATGGGGAGTTTTACATGATATATCTGTATCTAGTCATTGCATACCTTTTTTTTTTTTTTTTTACATTTGGTGTAATGATTCCACATTTGGAAACAGCTGCTGCTCATCGACCTGTATCGTGACTCACTGTAATTGTGTTAAAAGCAGTGTGAAGCAGTTCAATATAGGAATGTAAAGTTTCAGTTTCAGAGTTAGCCTGGACTCAAGTGGTCGTCACAGGAGGAAGCTTATCTGTAATCATGCTTCAGCCTTTTTGCTTGTGATTCTACCCCAGTTACGTGACTGTTAGTTTGTGTTTTCTGCCCTTAAAAGATGTTTTTCTTTTTTTTTTTTAAGCCTCCCGTCGTGGTCGGTGATAGTCGAGCCACAGGGTGAAACGGTGCCAATGTTTCCAAATCATTTGAGTTCATTTAGAGATCTGCTCGAATACATAGAGTAGATACACTCAGCTGCCAGTTTATTAGGTACACCTAGCTAAAACTAATGCAGTCTATTACAACAACAGTCCTCCTTCGGGAAGGTTATAATGTTCAGTTTTTGTTGAAGCTGTTTTAGAGAGGTGTTGATTCAAGTTTATGATCATTTTGGAGGCTGTAGTTTGTGGTGCTGCTGAATTGTATTGTGTTATATTGACAGGTATGTCTTGTTGTTGTTGTTGTTATTATTTTATTATTATATCAATGAGGGTAGGCTAAATAATAGAAACACCGCTCTGTATAAAGCAATACAGTTCAACAGCACCACAAACTACATCCTCCAAAATGATCACACAGTTGAATCAACACCTCTCTAAAACGGTTTCAACAAAGACTGGGGACATTATAGCCTTCATGAAGGATTTACTGCAGGACTGTTGTATTAGACTGCATTAGTTTTAGGTAGGCGTACCTAATAAACTGGCAACTGAGTGTTCATCATAAAGAAAAAAGAAACGGAACCATTGAATGCAGAAAAATGAGAAAAATCCAGATATGTGTTAAGACATAAAAATACTCTGCTTGGAGTAATAATTTCTGTTTAACTACTAGACACAAGTCTCCTACTTCACTTAAAGGTCCGTTCTCTGTGTTTCAAGTTTCCACACCACACTTGTGTAAGTTGCATATTGAACCACGATTGACAACAAAATGGTTATGACGTCACAAAATCCTCCTGTACGCTTTCAGCAGATTCATTTAAAAGCAGCCTTCTAGTGTAAAACTCTGCACATACATCATCCTGCACAGTGAAGATCAAACACTGACGTAAAGGAACAACAAGCGAAATACATTTTTGAGGGGAGTGGGTCTTCAATATGTTAAATATAGGCACACAACACATACATACATACATACATACATACATATACACAAGATACAGGCACTTAATTGGATAAAGAAGGCAGAAAAGGGCTTAGACATTTATTTCTGTGTTCTTTATGCCATCAAATCCCTGTATTTGTGCACAGATTTTCTTAATTTTCTGCATTCAACAATTCCTCTCCTTTCTTCTTTTCGTTATTACCGACCCTTTTAGGAAGTCTTTTTCCCACTGTTTCTCATGGATTCCTGAAAAAAGACTAACCTTGCTGATTTGCTTGCTTCCAAATTTGCCAAACTCTTCAAGTTCAGAGACGCTTTTCTGTTCAGTAGGAGTAGTAGTAGGAGTAGTAGTTGTAGGAATTAGGCCACTTCAGTACTTGTTCAATATCAGGTAGGTGCATCATTAAGGCACTTTTACTAACATACTCAAAGTGGTCTACGTGTCTAAAACTTGAATTAGTTTTATTTTTTTATTTATTTATCAATGTATTTTTTTTACACAGTATTCATACACGTGTGATGATCAGATCGCAGACTTTTGTGTTTGTGGCTTCAGAAAAAATGTCTGACTGATGATTTCTGATTATATAACTGGTCTTAAAGCATTTTTTTTTTCCCCTTTTTCAAGGTGACTTGACCTGAAATGCATGCTTCCAACATCAGACACTGGTTTAATCCACTTCTGTAATCAGTTGGAGAGTCTTTAAATGCCTGATTTTAATGCCTTTGTTTTTGTTTTTTGTTTTCCTTCATTTTATGTTTTTTACCATTTTGCACAGAGATTGTGCAAAACCGAACAGCCTTTATTTTTTTTATTTTTTGCACCTGCCGATCACATGATCATGAATTACTTTGTGCCAGTTTGTCCTCCTCTGCCCTTCTCAGCTGCTACAGCAGCAGTATTACGTATATGCCTAATTTAAGTGTCCCAGCGTGCATCATCTGATTTACTTTAAATACTATCTGATGTGTATGTTTTGTTGGTTTATTCTCATTTCTTTTTAAAGAGACAGCATGTGTGTTCTCATTTAAGTGACCCTTAAATACGCCCGAGGAGGATTTTACTTAAGTGTCCAGGAATTAGGTAATTATTAAGATTTTTCTCATACACACTTAAATTTAGGATGGACCACCACCCCCCTTGTTTGTCAAAGGGTATGTTTCAGTTCCCCGTGACGTCTTTTGTTTTTTGTGCAATGTTGCCGACTTTTCATTAAGTTTTTAATTGACATGCTGTCAGAGGAGAAATAGTGTTGGAATAAATAAATAAATTCACCTCCATAAGCACTCATTATCTCTTTTTACTTGTCGTACTTACAGTAACTCTAACTGGGGTCATATCTATCTCTCTTGGTGTTGCTTCAATTAAAACGTGGATGAACACAAAATACCATGTTGATTACTGTTCAACCTGTGTTACTGCATACTGCATATTGTTGAGGAACCTGTAAATAGTTTGCATTGAACTTGCATAGAATCATGTTACTGTGGCGTGCTCTTTTTGCCTGTACAATTCTGCTTCTAAATGTGTGTGACTGTTGAGACGACACTCTTTTTGTACATGACTGTCTTTTTATTTGAGAATATTGATTCTGTCCTTTTTCATTCTAAAGTTGAGTTTGAGGAGTTCAGACATGCCTGAAGTTTGACTTTAATAAAGCTGTACTCTGTCTCAGTGAAACGCTCTCACAGCATGTCTTTTTTTTCTTTCTTTAACAGCTTGGTAAAAACACAGTGAATCACATATGGATTGACCTTCTTGATTAAGTGGTTGTAATAGCCAGATTTTGTTTACCAATCGGATGTCTATTTACAAAAAATTCAACTACTTTGAAATAAAATTGAAACTTGAAAAAAAACATGAAAATAAATGTACTGACAGTTTCAGGACATTCACATATGCATGAGTCAGAAATAAAGCAACTTAAATGTAACACTTAGTAAAGCAAAGTTTAATTGATTTCATAGGAAAATAATTCAAACATCACTGATTTAACCTCTAGATGGCAACCTCTAACGTGACGTGGCTTCTTGCATCCACGTGTCAAGTCAGATAAAATCATCTACACGACCATTTCCGGTTTGTGAAGCAGTAAGAGCGCCTGCATTTTCAAACTCAAATACCCTGTTTTTGTCAAGTTATTCATTTAAATAAACTCAAGTGCTTATGGAATAAATTAACGGTGGCACATTTAAATCATTAACTGGTACGGTGGGTATGTATACATTTATCAGAGGTCCCTGATGAATATGTATCAACTCAACTGAGACTGAAAAATATGTGAAATCATCTTATAAATTTACATTGATGAATTGCATTTTATCTGTTTACAAACTGGGGATGATAATGCAAATACGATATTAAGGAAAAACACATTTTATATTTTTCAGTTTCATCCACTGATGAAAACGATGTGATACGGTCGAAATCTTTAGAACAAGCCATTGAGTGGACCTCGAGTTGTCCACATTTAAATACATACTTTTATTTTGAAAATCCCAAACCAGAAGTAGCTCTGGTGTGGCCGTTAGCAGCCGTTAGCTTCACACGGCGCTCATCTCCTCCGTGGCATCCCTCCCTGCATCTCTCAAGTCTTCAAATGCACGACTCCCACCGTCGGCAGAAACAGAGGATGTCGAGGCCTGATTCATGTTAACGGAATATGTTAATATGAGAACAAAGAGATAAAAGAAAAACCGACCTGTTTAAGGTTAGTAACGTACCTGGGGTTCCCTGTTTGACAACGCGGAAATGGGCCAGATGTCTTGTTTGACAGATGTTGCTCGCTAGCTTAGCTTAGCCTGCTAACATCCTGTTTCTACAACACAGGTAGTTAATGTTTGTCTTTGTTTTGTGTATTGACAGAGGCTGGCGAGCCGTGCATTTAATACTGTTTCCAAAAGAAAAACGGGCTCAATGTTATATCCAATTAAATGGCAGCTTTTATTAGAAGAGGAAGGCACAGGTGCAGCATGTTGGCCTTTATATCAGGTTTTAGAGAGAGCAGGGGCTACACAGAGCAAAAGCTGAAAGATACTCAACATTATGTTTACCAATATTTAACCAGATATATACTCAGAGTAAAAGTGGTGGAGAGAAATTGTAGAAAGGAGAAGATTTTCCTCATTTGTTGGGTTTTGGGTAGTTAAGTGGGACAAGGGTCAATAACCACTGCTGATGTGGGTCTGTGAAACCCATTGAGAAATTGTATGTGATGTTGGGTTTTACACTTGACTGGGATTTGAAACTGAGGGATGCACTGATGTGTTCAGATCACAAGGATATTTTTTCCCTTCTTTACACTGACACCTGTATACATTTTCAAATTCAGGAGCATCAAACTTTTTTTGACATGTCTAAGATAATAAATTATGTTTAAAGGTAAGAAAAGTCAATAAATTTGTCGGTCCAATATGAACTTTTCACAGATACATATATAGTATATCAGTATCAAAAAAAAAGAATATCAGCCAATATGTCATCATTGGATTATTTAAAAACTCTCAAATATCAATATTGGTATTCGATGACAGATGAGTTTAGTCTGTACTTTCTCACACGGTCTAAAAAGAGGTCTATCATGCAAAATCACTGAAAACACCTCTGTGGGTGTGAAGGAACCTTTTAAGTGGGAAAAAAGTACCCAGACAATGCAAAGCCAGTTGATTTTTAGTTTTTTAGTTGTTTAGTTTCTGACTCTGAAGACACAGTAGTGTTGAAACGTTGGTGTGTTTGCACAATTAAAGACTGCAAATCAATCAGTGAGCTGAGAAGTATCTGATTCAGCTGTATACTGCTGGAAGATGGGTGGAGAACGCTGTTTCAGAGCCAGTTCATTTTTTCCCTCAGATAATCATAGAGAGCGGATATTTGTACTATTTAATTAATGTGTCCACATGTAACTGAAGTTTATAGTAATTCGATTTGCTGTTTTTCCACTTGCACACCCACAACCTCTCTAACTAATCAAATATAAGCTTTACCCTTCATTAGATAGTGGTTTATTTTTCCTTTCAACACACAAATGAATCGTCTTCTTTTTTTTTTTCTAGTCCCAGTTGAGTTAAATGAAAGTGGAGTGACGATGTTTGCTGTTGACTGAAGTCCACTCCAAGAAACAAAATGAAGAGGAGGCTGCTTCGTGGTTTCCTGTCGGAAATTTCCATCCGGTTGGCGCTGTTGGTTGTGTTCCTGTGAGTATATCTGACTTTGAATCATTTTCATCATTGCTTTATGGATCCATAATTTAAAAAGGCAGGCATTGTTTTAATGACGAGCAATGATGTTTGTGTAGCGTGACGGAGCAGCTTCCTCCTTTCTACCGTGAGATCCAGCCAGAGGAGATGTGGTTGTATAAATTCCATCGTGTGGAGAGAGACCACGTACCCACCTCTCTCATGTTTGTAAGTAATATTACTTAGGAGGAGTTAAATGGAACATAATAAATCCCTCACATCAGTTTTTAAGTTCAGTTCAGTTTTTCCCCTCTAACTTCATCCCCGACAACTATCAGGATAGAGATTCTGAACTCACGTCCCTCCTCACACTTTGTTTAAGAACCAAGAAGTTTCTTTTTAGCATATTAATCACAGTTTACATCACTGTGACAACCATTCTCCAAAGCATATCATACATTTTTAGATTAATTCCCTACCATCCACACCACCACTGGTTTCATTACAGTTTGAAAATCAATTTGCAGGAACACGACGGTTGCTTCAGATCTGCCACAGTGAATATCATGTCTTTTATTTTTGTCAAAAACGTCAGTGTCCTTGTGGGATGAAGCACTGCAGATTTTTCAAATGAATCCTTTGCATTCAGATGCAGTACTTCTCAGCAAGAACATAACTTTGACGTAAGTCTCTGCAAGTTGATTTTCATTCTGCAGTGAAATAAACGGAAACCAGTGGCTGTCTGAATAGAATGTAAACTAGTGTGTGCTTCCCAGAAATAGTGTAAGTAGTGTGAGACACTAGAATAGTCCCTTTTTAGTTGAAGCACAAAGAAGCAATCAAAGAAAAACATTTATTATTAATGTATATACATGCCTACAGAGATTAATTTGGCTTTAAGTGGATTAGAGTTGTTATACTCTCCTCTTTCTTTGTCTCCATCAGAGTGTGGCGGTTTTCACCCCGCTGATTGTAATCCTGGTTTTCACCTTCCTGAAGAAGTCAGAGCGAGGAGATCTGAAGGAGGCCTCGATGGGTACGAAAGCTGCATACAAACATTTGGCTTTTTATATTAAAACAAAAATGTCAACTAGTGTTTTGAGTTGACTTGTCTGTTGTTTCCCTCTGTCATCCAGCTGTGACTTTGACTCTGGTGCTGAACGGAGTTTTCACCAACGTCATCAAACTCGTTGTTGGCAGGTAAACGTTGTACACAACATAGCAGATGATAATGTTACCTGCCGTCACAGCGGATAAAAGCCTAAATCTGTCCTCTCTGTGTTTGTCCCTGCCTCAGGCCGCGGCCAGACTTCTTCTATCGCTGTTTCCCAGACGGTCAGATGAACCTGGAGTTGCGCTGCAGCGGTGACCCAGATGTCATCATGGAGGGCAGAAAGAGCTTTCCCAGTGGACACTCTTCCTGTAAGGGCCTTTTATGGTCCATTGTGCCTCAGTAGCTGGTACATTTTCATTTGCAGGCAACAAGGAAGAACAACAAATGCACAAAGTGGGGCAGGAGGGCATATGATATATCTGAAAATAGATGTATGTAAGTGTATTTTAGCCTCCAGGCTCTTATTTTGTTGTATAAGCAAGAGAGCATCCCATGTTACTTTAAATACCATCTCTCCATCTCTAATCCTTGCCCCTTCTCTTTTTGTTGTTTATCCTTTGAGTTCTCTCTGTTTCTGTATAAAACATCCTGATCACCCTTTTGATCCTTTCTCTTCGGTTCCAGTTGCCTTTGCAGGTTTGGGTTTCACGGCGCTGTACGTCGCAGGAAAGCTGCGCTGCTTCAATGCAGCGGGCCAAGGCAGAGCGTGGCGGCTGTGTGCCTTCCTCACGCCTTTACTCGTCGCGTCAGTGATTGCCCTCTCCAGAACCTGCGACTACAAACACCACTGGCAAGGTCAGAGTCACACAGAGTCCTAGGGAATCTCATAACCTAAAATCTCTCTTACAGTTAAAACATTTTAATCTTTAAATGTGACCAGAAGATGTGAGAAAGCATTCGTGTGAAGCTGTGGAATCAAACTCCTCGTGTGTGTGTGTGTGTGTGTGTGTGTGTTGTCTTCTCTCTCCTTCATGTAGATGTGTTAGTGGGGTCTCTGCTGGGTCTTGCCTTCGCCTGGCTGTGTTACAGACAGCACTACCCTCCACTTCAGGACCCTGACTGCCACAGACCTCTGCGTCACAGAGAGACTGTTCCCGCCGCACAGGAGCGCAAACTGGCCAACTCCAACTACATCCTGCCCCTGTAGAACAGCTGTAACTGGTGTCATTTATACTGGGTTACATGGTAATCCTCCTAATTCTGGTTTTCACACTCTTAGGGCTGGGCAGTCTGACAATATTTATTGTTTGCCGTCAATCATTGTAACTGCATTATTGTGGGAATTTTCTTTTTGTGTATGGAAACATGATACATTTTTATTTTCTAAACTAAAATGACAAATGACACATTTCTTCTGAATGGTTTCTGAAACACTTGAGAGTTGCTGTAAATAACAACTCCAGTTTAACAGTCCAACGTGGTGGACTTCAACTACATACACAAATTGAAGTGTGGGTTTCCAAACCTAAACAGACATCATTACATACAGCATTTGTCAACATTGGAGGGCCTGGTGAATATCATTACATTTATTATTATCTATCCATATGGCCCAGCCCTACACACCCTGTGTATTGTGCCTATAGATCACATGACTTTAAATTCTCACAACAGCTCAGCAGGTCAACTACACAATCACTGCACTGATAGCCCATCAATCACTTGGCTCAGCTGCTGTGAAACAGTTTCTCATGTCGGGTCACTATTTTGTGATTGTTTTGTAAAACTTGCAACTTTTTCAACAAGCAGGGTTGAGATTTGAGGAAAAATATACAGTATTTGATGTTTGTGCATGGATGTTTATTCCTGACCTTTGGGAAACAATATATGGTGAAGAGAGTCAGAGCTCAACCTGGTGCCGAAACGATCAGGTGATTAATCAGTTAGTCAATAGACACAAAATTAATCGACAACACTTTTGATAATTGATTAATCATTTATGTCATTTATCAAATCATGAACGATTTGCTGTTTTTTTATCATTATAAATTGAATATATAAGTGTTGGACTGTTGGCAAGATGAAATTTGATGAAATTTGTAGTTGTGTGAAAAATTGTGAATTTTCCAACATTTATCAGACTAAATCATTAATAATCAATTAATATATAAAATAATTAAGATATTAGATAACAAAAATAATCACTAGTTTCAACCCGAGCTCAAAAGATTTCCACTTATTAATGACTGAGAGCTTTCAACTGCGTCTCAAAGTCGTCTTCAGCGAATGGAGCTGGTTCAGATTTGATCACAAGACCTAAATGTGAAACAGCAAGGACCCTGGACAAGAGACTGAATGAATGATCAATAAACCGACGACATCAGCTATTTGTGAACACCACCCTGAACCAGTCACAGCATCGTCTGTGAAACGGTCCTAGTTCAAGGAGGACATCCTTGAACCAATTCAGGGGTTACAATCTCTCCACCGTACACGAACACTGCAAACATGTGCCCGAATTTTTACATTTAGTTTAGGTGATGCCACTTGAGCCAGCTCCACTCACTAAAGAAGACTGAGATAAGGTTGAAAGTTCCAAATAATTAGCAAGTGGAGCTTAGATTATCTGCACCATATAGTATTTGATTTGACAGAGGAAAACTGGTGAAGTAAGAGGTGTTTATGTGGGCTGTAGGGGTGGGCGATATGGATAAAATCTTCTATCTCAGTATATGTAATTTTATATAATTGATATATATCATATTATATATAATTGATCTTCTCGAGAATCAATTGAGAAACTGTTTATGGATAAAATAATCACACAGGAATGTGTTTTGCGTTGCACAAGCAGAGATATTAAAGAATAAGACTATTGCGTTCTATATTTTTCTTATCGTCAACAAATTGCATGAAAATGCCAAAACCAACAACGTGTTCCATCACTCAGTACTTTCCGACTTCCTACCCCGTCTATGGCACTTTGTTTATTCCTACTGAAGACATAAAACTTTAACAATCAGTCACTGATATACTGTTTATTGTACTTTTCATTTCTAAAAAAGGCTCAGTAATTTCCTAAAACAGCTGGACACTGTAGTTTTTAGCAAACGATACTCAACCAGGAGTAACTAGTCCATTTGTTGGGGACTATTTTCAGTTGTGGATTAATACACATTTAGTGCCCAAGTTGTTTTGGGACAACAATGGAGCTCTATGGCACAGAAGAATAAAATATAATTCAATTCAATTTTATTTATATAGAGCTAAATCATAACGAAAGTTATCTCAGGGTACTTTTCATATAGAGCAGGTCTAGCCTGTAGTCTTTATAATATTATTTACAGAGACCCAACAATTCCCACCATGAGCAAGCACTAGGCGACAGTGGCAAGAAGGAAGAAACCTTGAGCAGAACCAGGCTCTGGGTGGGCGGTCATCTGCCTCAATATATACACAGACAATACTTGTTAGTAGGATCAATTCATTGTTGGTTTTTGGTCTTTTCATGGGATTTGTTGACAGTAACAAGAAAGCAACGCAGAATATCACCACACTTATCCTTTAAAGGGATAGTTACCACGGTATTGTAAAATCTCTGACATTTGACACATTTATATTGTCTCATGGTACATATCATCATATGGCCCACCCCTGTCTGAAAGCACCTTTCTGGTTGCCTTTATGTGTAAAAGCAGGTTAATGAAAACCACTTGGTCAGCATCATATCTTTGATCTCCACAGTTCTGCTCTACTGCCTCTGTCTTAAATCTCTCTGTCTTCCTACATTATATTTTGAATGTTTCCATTCACAGATTGTTAAATTGATATCTGGAAAGAGTTCATATGCCCAGTCCTCAGTATAACACCCTGATGTAGCAGTACCTCTCGTCTCTTCTCACAGGTTTTGCAGTGCCTGCTGTGCTTTCTTTGTGACAAACACAAATGATAATCACATCTTCGCTCTTAACTGGACAGCACATCTGCTAATATCGCCACAAGTTAATATGACTGTAAAAGAACTATGAGATAAATGTTTTCCTATATCAGTGGTCTCAGGCTTACTGTAGGTCTGGCTTTCATTATTGCGCACTCCTCTGGCTCCTCTGCGTCTAAAGTGTGAATGTTCACCAGAGGTGGAGAGACGTGGTGTACAGGGGCTGGTTGTTGGAGTGACAGTGAAACCAGATCTTACTGTTGAACCTGAGTGAGGTCAGACTGTAACCTCTCCAGGTGATGGTGCTAGCCTCCCAGTGCTCCTGCTGGTCAGGTTTTCTATCCTGTTAACAGTTTTATTGGCAAGTTTGGTGTTTTTCTGGTAGTTTTCATCAACTTTCATTTAAGACTGTCATGCTACAGTCTGTGGTTCAGTTCTGATTTTGTGTTTACTTTGTGGTCTTCTGGTTTTAATTTTTGTTTTTGTTTTATCTTTTCGTTATGTTGGTTTTTAATTGGAAAGAATGTCAAATTTTACTCAGATGTGACTGTTTTTGCAGGTTGAAACATGAGAAAACAGCCAAACCTCTTCATGTTTCAGTTTGCGCGTGAAAGCAGCCAAAGTTCTGCAGGGCCAAAGCAGTTTTGCTCGTCGCTGTGAGTCAAGCTTAAAGCAGCTTTCACAGTGGTTTCAGTCCAAACTTGGCAGAAAAAAACAGATGAATTTGTGCCTTTTGTTTACTACATTACTTTAGTACTCTTAGTTAATGAATGAAGTATATACTGCATGTTACAGTGTATGCTCTCTGTCATATTGTGTGCACAACTTTGTTCTCAATCTTTACGTTATTGTTTTACAGTGTCTAGGGTTCAGTTGGGAAGATACTACATGATGTTTAAATGCATGCTGCCTTTCTTTACCTCAGAAGAAAAAAGTACTTTCCATAAATTTTATTATTGATGGAGTCAAATGTAAAGATTTCGGGGTGGAAAAATGTAAAATGTACAACTGAGAGAGTAGCAAATAGATGGAAAAAACTTCACTTTTTACAAAACTTTGAGACAAATAATATTCTAATTTACTCAGTCTTAAAGGTATTTATGAGATGTTGTGCAGGTCTAAGTGTATTTAATTTGGGGGCATGTAGGAGTTTACTTGAATTTTGAATCTTTGTTTGTTTACCTTAAATGTGATATTTGATGAGAATAGGAATCATGTTTGTTGGCACATGGGTTTCTTGAGAATCTTTCAGACAAAAAAAAGGTTAATTAGACTGCTGCATTTTGATAAAATCCTGCATGTTTCACAGCTAAAGGGCAACATATTTTCTTCCAAACTTCCTTCCAAATACCCACATTATCAGCAATTTCTATTAATTTCTGTGATTTTCAGTACATGCATACTGTATCAGGTTGTTGATCATGTCTGGTCTCCTTCAGATCTACTGTCATGACAAGGGATTATACAAAAACTTGCCTGTTTGCTTTATTTACGACACGCTCATCATAATTTGCCTTGGCTTGTGGGACCATATAGCAGCTGCTCATGCTGATACAGTATCCTGATTGTACATGTTGTGATGCTTTTAATGACTCTTTTGGTGACACTAAATGATGTTTCTAAATAATCTTGCAATACACACTGTCCTTTGCTTATTTTCTTTTGAGTCAGAAATTCTTGTGTTGAGTATGTGTGATGACTACAGGCACCTGTTTAGACAATATGAAATTAATAGTAAAGGGTACATTGAAAGTGGGCAGTGGGAGCAGCGATTAATAACAGGATACAAGAACAAAATTTAGTTTATTCCAAATGTGTTAGTCAAATAATGAAGCAGCTTGGGTTGCAGCAATAAAAGTGTGCAGATTAGCAGAAATTTCAAATTTATTTTCTGTTTTAAAGCTGCAGTCTATTGATTTTCATATTTCTACATGATGTATTTCTTATTGTTTTAGTGTTGATACTTGAAAGTCCTTTCCTAGTTTACATTTTAACAAGAGGGTATGTCAAACCAAATCTAAATAATCATACTTGTATCTTCTTGTGCAGACCTTCACTGAATCGAACAATATTGAACCACCTAATCCTGATTAAATTGGGAGAGTTGAAGGAACATCACAGTCAGGGTTGTGGTTGTAGCCAGGATTTTAGAAATTAGTTCCCTTTTAAGAAATGTGTCTAAAATTGTCTTTATTAATTTAACTGTATTTTCTGTAAATGTGATCTCCCTAGGTAAAGGCTGTTTCAAAGCTCTGCACATTGTCAGAGATAATTCTATATTATTCTGGTGGAAAACACTAAATCCTTTTTAACATATTGTAATTAATAGAGAATTAGTGTCCTAAATAGAGCAGAGATAGAGATATTGAGTCTAAAACTAATATATAATATAATATAATTAGCCTTAAAAGTCCCGCTGGGTGTAATTTATGTGTTGTATACACACAATGTAGTCATATATATTATATTACTGGATTATAATTAGTGATGCATTAATGTGTACATTACTTTAATGTTGCAGCTGGTAAAGGTGGGGCTAATTAATTACTTTATACACTGCTGGGTAGCTTAACCTATAATAATAATAATAATAATAATATATCAGTTTATTAGTTGATTCATATTTTGTATTGATAATCTAAATCTGCTAAGTAACCAGTAACTGCATCTATCAAATAAATGTAGTTGAGTATAAAGTACAATATTGGCTTCTAACATATAGTGGAGTAAAAGTATAAAGTAGCATAAAATGTAAATACTCAAGTAAAGTACAACTACCTTAAAATTGTACTTGAGTAAATGTACTTAGTTACATTTTATATCAAAATAATACCGTTACTGTCTGTGGTTTGTAGGCAGCTTTGTTTTCTCAATATGGCGGGCGTGGCCTCGAGGGTATGACGTACGTTAATTCCCTCCCAGTGATTGGTTGGATGTGACGTACAGATTTGGCGCCACATTTCCAACAAGGAACACAGTATCTCCGTGTCTGACAGCGAACCAAAATAACCCGTTGTTCATGCCACTTTAGCATTATTATATCGGGGTTGTCTCATTTTTTAAAATTTTAATCGACGTTTTTTGAAAATGTTCGTCACGGACATAAGAAAGGAATTTTACGAAGTTGTTGCCAACCAGGTAAGTTGTAACATTAGGTTAAGCTAGCTAACTTGAACCATGAAAGACTGTTTGCTAACGTTACTTAGCGGATAGGTCCGTTATCATTTTGAGACGCAAAGTATTTATTTTACATGGTGCACTTAACTAAACACGATCTGTCGTACGTTACTTTGCCTTCAGAGAGTCGCACTCCTGGTGGCATCAGACATCGACGCTCTCTGCGCCTGTAAGATACTACAGGTAAGATAATGAGCTAACTGTTAGCAAACATTAGCTCCTACAACCTCTGGTCAGACTCCAAAAGCTAGTTTGTGATGGGTTACCTTTTATCATCAGCCAGATCCTGTGGGCACACACTGAGATCTCTTAAACCCCTCAAATGAAATATATTATGTATCCTGCTATATTAGTAACCAGTTTAGTATTTTGTGTGACTTTATTAGTAAGTAGCACTCTTTAGCTCTACTGTAGTTTGTGTCCCTTATTAACAGTAACTAGAGTAAGTGAGTTATTTGTAATACTTTAGCAGCTCATTCCTTGACCATGTGTGTAACGTTATGTTATGAATAATAACTGACATGTGCTTTTAAATGGAGGACAGGACTAACTTAGAGGATCTGTTGAAGCTTGTTAACATAAGAGCATAGTAATTAAATACTCCCAGTTGTATCTGTTACACTTATGGTCAGCAAATTTTAATGGGATGATGTAAAAGCTGCCAAATGTATATCTTGTAGATGCACATGTCTGAGATCAAATTAATGGCCACATACATGAAATGCTGATAAAAACGTTTATCTTTACAGTTTCAGGTTTGTCCATAAAGTTTCTTACTGGCTTTGTTTTCAGTGACACAGTCGCTTAAGATTCAGTGTTCCTGTGTCTTTGTATTTGTCAGTGAGAGGCTAACAATGAGTTAGTAAATTAAACATTACAATTGCTGAATCTTTTTGTCTCTTTACCAGGCGCTGTTCCACTGTGACCAGGTCCAGTACACACTTGTGCCAGTTACAGGCTGGCAGGACCTTGGCACTGCCTTCCTTGAACACAAAGAGCAGGTATGATCAAGTCAGAAACGAGCTTACACTGTGACAGAAATGAAGAAATGAAGGATAAACAAGGAAACTGCCACACTGTCACTCTAAACTAAATGTATTATTTTGGTGTATGGTGTGTTGTAGTTCCGGTACTTTGTTCTCATCAACTGCGGGGCAAATGTTGACCTTCTTGAGATGCTGCAGCCGGATGACGACTCCATCTTCTTCATCTGTGACACTCACCGGCCTGTAGACGTGGTCAATGTCTACAATGACACCCAGGTGATGGATAATGGTCAATTCAGCTCAAATTATTGATAATGAAGGAAGCAAAGTTGGACAACGCATACAATTTTTAATTTTGAATGAGCTGCATCCGTTTGTGTTCATCAGCTTGTGCTTGAAGTTTGTGAGCGATACCAAAATAATAAAAAACATCTGTGGGAACTGTGCTGCCATGCTTACACTTCTGTAATTTAACATTAAACTCCTATCATCTCGTCCACAGATAAAGCTACTGATCAAACAGGATGATGACCTCGGTGTGCCCTCATATGATGATATCTTTCGAGATGAAGATGATGAGGAAGGAGGTGACTCTGGAAATGAGAGTGATGAAGGCTCAGAGCCCTCTGGGAAACGGAGGAGATTTGATGAAGTATGTATTGAACAGAATGAGAATACACCACTGAAATGAACCAGAACAGTGTTGACTTGACTCTAATGATTGTGTGACCGTGTTGTGATCATGTCGTTTCAGGGGGCAGTTGAGAGGAGAATTGAAAGGCAGCGAGCGAGGAGGGAGTGGGAGGCACGAAGGTGAAGTGTTTTTAAGGAGGTGTAGGGATGGTGTTTGTCATATAGACATTATAATTTCTAAACTAAACAGTAAACTAATGTTTCACTCATTTCTCAGGAGGGAAATCTTGTTTGACTATGAGCAGTATGAATATCATGGGACTTCTGTGAGTAGACAGTTTTTCATAACTTTTTTTTTTCTTTTTGTGTTCTGGAAACCCTAGATGAGCATGGAAAATGAAGTGGATCTTAAACTTTCACAAAACTGTTAAATTGTAAAAAGGTTTTTATACCTACATACGCATTTGAGAGCTCTTTATGCATCGCTGTATGCTGACTTTCATTTCACACATTCTGTTTTTATTCCTGAATGAATTAATGAGTTTTGTGTCTTTTGTCAGGCTGCAATGATGTTCTTTGAGCTGGCGTGGGTGTTGACTAAAGACACCAAGGACATGCTCTGGTAAGCTGTCTGATAAAATGTTTTTAGTGACATAAACATTGTGGAAATGCACAGTGCACTCTACAGATCTTTTTAGATGTCGACTGTTTTGTATTTTTCTTTGCAGGTGGGCCATCATTGGGCTGACAGACCAGTGGGTTCATGATAAAATCACACAGTAAGAAAGTCTTCAAAATTTCAAAACACAATTCTCAAAAACATAAATTGATTCCCTTTTTAAACAGGAGGACTGACTGCTGTAGTACAGTCATTCATAGGTTTTTGGTTCACTATTGGTTACAAGATGTATTTTAGGGCTGCAACAATTATTTATTTAATTATTTTCATGTCAAAAGAATTGTGAAAAATGCTCATCACAATTTCCCAGAGCCCAAAGGGACATCTTCAAATTGCTTCTTTTGTCCAACCAACAGTCCAAAACCCAAAGACTCTTCATTTACTATCATAAATGACAAAGAAAAGCAGCAAATCATCACATTTAAGAAGCTGGAACCAGCAAATGTTTGACATTTTTGCTTGAAAAATGACTGAAACGATTAATCGATTATCAAAATAGTTGGCAATTAATTTTCTTTTGATCGACTGATCGTTGCAGATCTAATGTATTTGCTATGTTTTGGCATCAAGTTTTTTACCCACACTGGATTATTCTTGTCTGCCTTGTTCCTTTTAGTATGAAGTATGTAACAGACATCGCCACAATGCAGCGTCATGTTTCCCGGCATAACCACCGGAATGAGGATGAGGAGAACTCTCTCTCCATCGACTGTATGAGGATCTCCTTTGAATACGAGTATCCTTCATCCATCTGACATGTTGTCATTATGGATCTTTGTATCCCAGCTTTTTTTCCACCCATATGTTCTAGTGTTATAGTGGCAGGAATCACTCATACAAACTCTGTAACTCATTTTCTCTTTGAGTTTTCCTTAACCTCCTGCTTCAGCCTTCGTCTAACCCTCTACCAGCACTGGTCCCTGTATGAGAGCATCTGTAATTCCTGTTACACGTCGTGCAGCTTCAAGCTTTGGACGTTAAATGGCCAAAAGAAACTCCAGGAGTTCCTAGCTGACATGGGGTAAGTAGAACTGTGCGTTAACGTCTATCAACAGAAGTGCTAATTTTATCAAATGGAATTTGATGAAAGTCTGTGATCAGTAATAGAGCTGCCTCACTTGTGTTAATGGCCGATATTTGCTGATGATCTTTTAACAGGCTACCTCTGAAGCAAGTGAGGCAGAAATTCAACTCCATGGACATGTCAATCAAAGAGAACCTACGGGACGTTATTGAGGAGTCTTCCAATAAATACGGGTATTAATCTAGAAATAACTTGAAGAAGAAAAGGCTTCACTTGCTATTACACTCGGATGCATTTATTGACAGCGTGAAATGATTTGTCTTTTTTTTTTTTTCCTCCCTCCATCAGTATGAAGGACATCCGCATCCAGACATTTGGCGTTCACTTTGGCTTTAAGAACCGCTTCCTGGCCAGCGACATGGTGCATGCTACTGCTGCCTTACTGGAGAGCGCGGAGAAAGACGAGAGCGACAGCGACAACTTCATCAAGGCCCTGGACTCTCTTTCCAGGTGTGTAGCAGAAACTTAATTTTAGTTAGACCAAAATCCTGATCCTCTCGCATTTTCTTGAAGATGACCGGGACTCGTGATTTAAAGCTGTAAAATGTCTGTTTATGATCATATTACAAAAAAACACTTTCTGTCCCCTGCTGGTCTCTTTCTCTGTGTAGGAGTAACCTCGATCGTCTACATTCAGGCATCGACCTGGCTAAGAAGAAGCTGATGGCCATCCAGCAGACTGTAGCCAGCTGCATCTGTACCAACCTCATCCTGTCCCAGGGACCTTTCCTCTACTGCTACCTCATGGAGGTACGAGTGCCTGTATGACCTGCAGGTGTGTGTGTGCGGCTGCTTCTTAACAGTATATCCTGCTCAGCTCAATACTTCCCTCCTCCTTCTCTTTCATGTGTAGGGAACACCTGATGTGAAGCTCTTTTCTAAACCCATGGCCTTGACTCTGCTCTGCAAGTACCTCCTGAAGGCTTTTGTCCATTCTGTAAGTATCTTATTGACGTGAAACTGGATTCAGACTGTGAAAGAAGAAGCTTTTACTTGCACTGAAAACACGTTGTTGGTGTCACTCTTTCACTCGTGGTGTTCTTGTCGGTTAGACGAGGAATAAGCGCTGCAAACTGCTGCCCCTCATCATGGCTGCTCCCAAGGACGTGGAGAAGGGAACTGTCATTGTTGTGGGAATCCCACCTGAGTCTGAAACATCGGACAAGAAGAAGTAAGAACTCACTTTTTAGATATGTTGGATATAACCAAAGAAATTATGAGCTGAGCTAGGAATATACTTGATAAATAAAAATACCACTTGAAAGTGCAATATCTTATTTACAAAACTGTTTTAATCACAAATTTGTGTGTAAAATATAACTTCAGAATCTTGAAATTTGGACTATTTAGTCAAAAACTCCATATCTAGTATAGTTTTTGCTATTGACTCTGCAGACCTGCCAATGAGTACATGTCCTTGCCATGTTATGTAATGCTTTGAGATAAGATAATACTTTTCTCTCATATCTTTTGATATCTTTTATCTCTGATTTAATCTGTTTCAAGTTGACATTGCAATACTCAAAACATTCAAATCGCCCTTATTCAAATAAATAAACATTTCCCTGGAGTTCAATAATTGCAAGAAAAGAAAGGATTGCTATTTCTTTTGTTTGCTATTATAAAGAAGCAATGGGGTGTGTTTCAATAGAGTCCAAGGTGACGTCCAAAACCCAAAGAGATTCAATTTACAGTGATATAAAAATAGAGAAAAGTCTTCACATTGGAGAAGTTGACACCAGAGAATAGTTGGTATTTGCTAATCAGCTAATTGTTGCGGCTGTAATATGTATTTCGTATTGTATGCAGTAAAAATTGCCTCATTCCCTCAATTCTTGTCCTTGTCTCTGTACTCTATAAGTTTCTTTGGTCGAGCATTTGAGAAAGCTTCAGAGAGCACCAGCTCCAGAACTCTTCATGACAACTTCAATACTTCGAGTAAGTGATTTTGTCATTTACTTTTCTAATGTGCTGTTATATGGGGAGTTGTCCGCCTCTTCATCAGACACTAGGTGGCAGCCTTGTCTTCATTTCTTGTAGAGCTTCAATTATCAAAACTCAAGAATCAAGACAGTTGAGCACACTGGGCATCATGAAACAAATATTAATTGAGGTTCTTGTCACTATCTGCAATGTAACCTCACATCAGTCATGTTCCTGTCCGCGAACATTTATCCCAAACGACCTCAAGATACATGATATTCGTTTTGTTCAGAAATTACGTGCAGAAAACATTTTGCCAGCTGACGGATGTGTACACTGTTTCTTTGTGCTTTTATTAATTCTTACTTGTGTTTTCCTTCTCTGCAGTCATTGAACTGAAGACGGAGGACCGGAGCAAGTTTCTGGATGCACTCATCACCCTTCTGTCATGAGAGGGAATGTGAGTCCAAGTTCTTGGTTTGAGTCTTGAACAGTGTGCTGCTGCTGTTCACATCTTCATGTTAGACGTGACTGAAATTAATCAGATGTGTACAGTGTCACCAGTACAAGAACTTTATCCGTGATTTAATTTTTTGTGTGTATATTGTACAGTCTTTTTGTAAATGTGTGGAAGTCTTATTTTTGCTTTTAAATTCTTGTAATTTGTCTTTTATTCCTGTCTATGTATGTGAGTGGTTCATCACATTTTGACATTTTAAACATGTTTAATAAATCATAGTAAGTTACTTAAATGGTTTGGTCATTAAGAGTATCAAGTACAGTTATTGTTTCTAGTTTTTTTAGATATGACAGCTGTGAAATGTAGGAAACTACTGTACCTCTTTAGTCTTATATAGATATGACTCTACCTTCACTTTTTAGATTCACATTATTAGCTGGTACTATTATAATATAAAATATAAATTTTATATAATATAAAAAGATTATTATTTATACACACCTTTTTTTATTTTTGTCATACGTTTCTTGCCAAGTCTCCAAATGGGATTACCTGTTTTCATTCACTTCATTTAGCAGAATAGATGCTGGCTGATGTCAGATATTAGACAGTAGTTAAATCACAAGCTAATTTCAAATACTCCATGTCACCTTTTTCATTTCCTAACCACTATTCAGAAATTTCTGGTTTAGGTACCTTGAAGGTGATTGAAAAGTGCTTGAATTTTACTCTTAAGCTGTACGAACCCTGTATAAGGTAACATGAGACCAGGGACTGCTGTGTCACTACAAATGAGTTGGCCAGGGCCAATGTGACTGTGTGTAGCATAAACAATGAATTATTATAATGACATTGACAAAGAAACTGTGTCTGATACCTGATTCACTTAATACGGTCATTATTGGCACCGATACAGATCCAGCTTGTCGGATCAGCGCATCCAACTCTTATCAGCGCTTCCACTTCAGTCAACTCACTTAGGTGCTGTACTAACAGAAAAGACTTTCAATCATACCGATAGTCTTGAAAAACATAGAAACACCTGTTAGCAGCCGCCATGACAGGTGGCAGAGGGGTGAGCAATTCAACCACTTTCAACTTTCTTCATTCATTCAAAGCAGGCCCCCATACTGAATTATTCCACAAGGAAAAACAAAAGTATGATTTATGATTATGATTTTTGATGGTCTCAAAAAGACTACAAGGACCTAATCTATTAGTCAAAAGGAAGTCAAACTTTTGTCATAAAACAAAGATCTGGCACAGTGTTGGCTGTTGGCAGTCACAGCCAGCCTGGGCAGAGAGAGTGATCCAAACTGATTACAGTCTTTTCATCTTGATCCAATCTTTTGTTTTGCCGACGCACAACTTCGAAAGCAAAACAGCTCTTACTGTATTTCTGAGACTTCTTGTAAAAGCATTGAGGTTTAATGAACTTCTCCGGAGCTCAGCCCGCTCCTGTGGGTCAAAGGTGAGGACTGCGACCTTGGCCCAAATTGGAGAATGTAGGCCAGGCCTCCTGGTGGTGATTTGCTGCCGGCCCAGAACGAGCGACTGGAAATGTGGGGCCCGAGCTGCTCTCTGCGGGGTAATTAAGATCCTTATCACTCTTGGATCAGGATGAGGTCATGATCTTGAGAGTGAAGGGTGTTTGGGTGGTTTGTACAGGAAGGTCTGGACTGACTGGCAACAGTGGGACTGAAACGTGCCGTGATCTGCATCAAGCTGCAGCAAGGGATGTTAATGCAAATGGTCTTATTGTCACCAGTGGAGGTTGTGTGCGTCATCGCTGCTTCCAATTTACTTCCATTATGATATTGTTTACAGCAGAGTGATGTTATCCCGGAGAAATAATGCCCCCTGAGGAAGCAGTTAGTAGAAATACAGAAATTCTATGAAAGACAGATTTATATCATTAACAGGCTGGAGAAACTGTTTATTTTTTTAGAGACATGGACTGCTGATAAATTAATCTTCAACTGCCTCTGTTTTTTCACTTTTATCTCTTTTTATCCTCGTTTTTTGTTTCTGGTGAGTTTTTAACATGTTCTAATTGGATGAGAAAATCTCTCTTCAGGGTCCATTTAATAGCTGCTCTGGAGCTTTTGATTACTTCACATGATCTTCATCAGCAGATGGAGTTGTCAGGGAATTGTAGCTGTTCAAATATTCCGAGCACTTTCTAAGGCCTTCGTGTTCGCTACAAATCTGAGGTTCAAAGTTCACTCTTCACCTTGGAAACAGCAGTTGAAACCATTTCACCACAAGGTCCATTTAGTAGCTGTTTTGACGTGTTCTCTGCTTTTAAACCAACATGGAAGAGAAGTCTTTAAACCAAGACGATTTAACTTTTGCTAAACAGCGGCCACAAGTGGCTATTACATTGCACAATTTGGCATGCGTATTTGCTTTTCTTTTTTTACCTTCATTTAACTAGGAGAGTCTCATTGAGATAAAGAACCTCTTTTGTGATAGAACCACTGGATTGTTTATCTCTGACATGCTAAAATGTCGTACAACAGTGGCACAAATAAAGTGGAGTCACAGACTCAGTGAACGGATCAAGTAATGTCCGTTACACAGCAATATCTATCTAATGTTTGCTAACAGTAACAGCCACTGGTCACACCAGACCAAGTGAGGCTGTAGCAAGTGTGTATTTTATTGCTTTTAATTCAACTTTTCATTTGTAAGTGGACAATTGTGTCATTTCTTCTTTCAAAAGCTGCATAGTCTTACTTTAAAGTGCTCAGAAACTTTGAAAATATAATTCCTCGACAGCTGGGCAAAATCCTGATGCTGATGAAGATCATGTAATATGATCAAAAGCTCGCAAACAGCTACTAAATGGAGCTTGTAGTGAGATTGTTTTCTCATCTGCTGTTTCCGAGGTCAAGGATGAACTTTGAGCCTCATGTTTTTAGTTAGTTTTAGTTTAGTTTTCCTCTGTGTCCTGATTTTTCAAGAAAACATAGAAATGGTCTTCTCTTTGTTGTTAAAGACAGTTTTCAGCCTAAACAACTGTTATTTTCAATCATCTGACACTTACCTGGTCAGTGAGCAGAGACACGGTGGTGGCATCAGTCAGAGATCCACCTGTTCAGCCCATCATTTGGCCTTCTGCCCCTCAGCCATTAATCACTTTGCTCTCCATCCCCCCTCTTGCACCTCTGGTGAAGTGGGGCCACTGCCCTTTCTGCCGCTCTGCATCCGAGGAATGTGGCATGCAACAGGCCCAACACACGCACGCACACACACACACACACACACTGAGGGAAACATACCCCCAAAGGCAGGATCGTACCGTCGATGTGTAGATATTCAGAGCAGCATTTTTGAAGGCCTCACGCTCAGTCGTGTTGCCTTTACGCGTCAGGGGTGAGCTGCTTAGTGGAGCTTTAGGGGATGTTCGTGGGAGTAATGATGCTGTGATGGAGGGCCGGTACAGTATTTTCTAGCTTATATGATGCAGTATTTTATGGACTGTAAAAAGTCTATTAAAAGTCTTGTAATTTTACATTCATTAATATCATTGTTGTGACAGTTTATATTCTCAAAATCACTTCACTAATTGAAAATATTACATAGCCAATACAGTTTGGTACAGAGTGTAGCCCGACTGATACTGGATTTTTGAGACAGATACAGATATTGATATTTGAGTTACATAAATATCAGCTTCTATTAATTTTTTAAAATGTAAACACATAACATATAAAACAAGTCTGGGGGATCTTTATCAAAAATATTTGTAATAAGACAAATAGATGAATCACTTTGGTAATATCAACTATTTATTTGGTGCCACCTGCTGCAAAAAAAACCTATATATGATCTATGATATATGACCTATATACCACTATAGTGGTCTTTAACCACTATAGTGTGGTTATATGTAAATAAAATCTTGTGTGAATTTACTTAGTTACTTAAATATTGTCTTATTGCAGCCAGGACATTTATCTTTACCGGTGCTGCTGACTGAAGTTGAATTATTTTCACTCTTCAAGTATAAAACAGTCGACTCGGTCACTAGAGGAAGTCTTGTAATGTTTCCCGAGAAGACTTAAGACATATTGTTCCACTTCCTTTTTCTCTTTCTAGGACGGTTTCAGTTGTTTTCATCCCTAGTGCCTCTCTGTCTCTTAACAATCTCAGATTCCAGATAGGATTAGCTTTACTGGACAGCCAGAGACAAAAAGAGCTATAGCTGACTGTTTCTGCTCATGATGCTGTTAAAGGATGCACACACACACACACACACACACACACACACACACATATATCTATAAACACAAGCACAGGCTCAGTATTATGGTAAACCACATAAACTTCATATACAAACTTACATTTCACTAAAATCATCAAAATCAGAAGCAACATCCTCACTTCAGACCTGTATTTTCTGCCCTGCTGCTGCTGGTAGCTTCATGTCAGCCTGTCAGCCCACAGGATGCCCTTAATGATCTCTAACCCCTGTGACCTTTAACCCCTCGAGCCCTCTCACAGTCGGGGTGTTATTCCCTGATTCGGTCTCTTCTCTTCTATTGTTTTTAAAGTGCTTTCAGGCAAAAGAGATTAGTATTGCCTGGAAAAAAATATGCATGAATATGATACTAATTGATGTTATTGAACTCCTATTTGAAATGTAGTGAAGTAGAAAGTAGCATGAAATGGTAATACTCAAGTAAAGTACATGTCAAAATTGTACTTGGTTACACTCCACCACTGCTTATAACTAGATTTTGACACAGGAACCCTCTTCAAGACCTCAAGATAAGGTAATAAAGCAGGTCTTTATCATGTCATGTTAATTTTGTGTTTTAGCGCTCCATATTCCAATATTTTAAAACAAAATTACAGTTTATGAAATTACCACAAACCAACTGTTACACAAAGGGCTTTTAGGGCTCCTGGGGGTCTGGGCAGTTGTACACTTTGGTAATCCAGCTTTATAAAGTATCAGTGAAGTGCCTTGGATGAGCAGACTCTAGAGATTGTTGCTTTGTGTATTTAAGATGGAGTATGTTTATGTGTAAATATGTTTTCTACACAGCCACAGTGGGGAAAAACCCCCAGCTGGCATGTCATTCACATAAATGAAGGTTTATGCAGACACTGGGATGCCAGGGGAGGAAAACTGCACAACAGCTTCGTTCTGCAGTCGGGTGTGATGAGGGTGTTTTTTTTTTTTATTATTCATTCATTCTCAGTGGTAGGTGGCTCAGTCATGCTAGACTCCTTTTAGTGGATGACACGCACTATAACTTTCATTCTTGAAAATAGTCTGCGGTCTCATGCTCAGAGACAGAAAAGAGCTCAGAAAGAGAGACTTTTTTGTTTTGTTTTGTTATAAATAGGTTCTTCAGCAGTTCTGAAAATAGCAAGCAAGAGTTTTCCTGCAAGATGCAATTAGTGTGGAAACAATACTGATCCTGTTTGTGCTTTAGACAGGCTGTTTGTGTACTTAGCCACTGATTGCCATATCCTACGTTAATGTGAGAGTCCAAATATCCAGTAGAGGCTACTGCTTGAAGCAACACCACCTGTGCCACTGTGCTTAAACTGCCCTTTATGTTCGAGGAGTCCCCCCTTCGTCTCAGAGAGGAGAGACTGACATCACATACGTTTTGCTAACCATGCCAAATCAGAAATGTCTCCTGATCCCGCCCAGACATTCCTCATGCTCCAGGCCTCCTCTTCATCTCAGCAGAGGGCTGTCATTCACCGCTTTGTCTGGTCCAACTTACCTATGTGTGTGTGTGTGTGTGAGAGAGAGAGAGAGAGAGAGAGAGAGTATCTGTGCAAGTTAACACATGCTTTTACATGTCTGTCCATGTATCTATTAAAAATGGCCTCCTCGTGATGATCTACTGTATGGAAACATGATCTCACTCAGACAGGCAAGAAAAGGAGTTGAGCGTACTCCCTGCTTCAACTTCTCCTCTGTCATATTTTTTAGATAAAGCCTTCACTTTGCACTCTATTTATCACTCTGTTAAGAAAACACTTCATCTGTTGCTGTAAAACTGTTTACACATCAATACTTAAATATTGTGTAGTTTTGGGGAATGTTTGACTGAATATTTGGCAGCACGTTCTATAAATATTAAGGTTATGTTAGCCAATGTTGTGTGTGAGCCTCCAATTGCATCAATATTAGTGACCTTGCATTAAAAAGCAATATTCACCTTAGATGCTTGTTCTTCGATTTACAACCTTGAGGCTTTAAACCTGCAATAATTGATTTTTTTGGCCACTTGGGGGCAGCAGAAACAAGTCGTGAACACAACATTTTTTAGGTTTTAGGTTGTTATGGTGAACTTGGTAGCAAATGTGGTATATTGACCACATAATTGTTGTATAGTAATTATGTTTGCTTATGCTTGATGGACCTCTGTGAACAGGTTTGAGTTCAAGGGTCGTAAGTGGCGCATGCACACTCGGTTCCCTCTGCGTCCGCCTCGTCAATACACCACACAACAGTTGCTTATTTACACATCCAGCAGTTACGGAGCAACATTATCATTCATTTGGAGTCATGTTTCTGAACACCTGACGAATATAAATCCAATATTAACTCTCTTTTAGCTCTGTGTTTGGTCTCCACCAACTCCTGAGGGAAATATCCCACCACAATATGCCACCTTGTCATGAGCAAAGAAAACAACCTTGTTGTCAGTTCATTGCATTTTTCTGATAATCCACTGGGTTTTTAAATGGTTTATTTAGCTTAAGGAGTAGTTGAATTTTCTCACCCCTTAAAGGAAACTTAACCCTTAAGTTTATCTGAAAAAAAATCAAAGATTGGAGGTACATTGTTTTCATTGGACAGCGACTAGGATATATTGACATATGCTTTTTTTGTGAGGGTTGAATCAAACCGACCAAAAACATATGCGACCAAACAAATTAAAGTTTACATGATTGTAGTGTGCAGACATATGAATTCCCTTGTACCTGTGTTTGTGTGTGTGTGTATCTTTGGGAGTGCTTTAACCCGACCACCAAACTTCATGCACACACACACACACTCTCCACCCCTCCTCCTCCTCCTCCTCCTCTCCCACACCCTCCCATGTTCCTTCCTGTTTTCTGTTCCGCTGTCCGCTGCACAGGAAGCCTGGTCGTGCTACTGGACTGCGACAAAAACTTGTGAGTCACCAAGGCATAAACTTTGTGGACATGCGGGGGGAAAAAAAACGTGGTGTTGTTTTTTTTTCTGATCTCCATCTCTCACCTCTAACTAGGCCTTGCATTGTTTCTCAAACAAATGGCTCATGGGGTCTTTAACTCTGTATACAAAGCCACATTTGTCCTCCACGTTTAACCACCTGCTGACTCTTGGCTTTACTATCTGTGAGTAAGCTCCATCCAGCTGGGACATCTGTATGCACCTGCTGGCTCTGATGTAAGTCTGAGTCAATCAATAAAAACATTAATTAAGTCTCCTTTATTTTGTGACTCATGTGCACTGCTATATTTATCCTTGCTTTGAAGAATCAATGTCATTATATGAAATTAAAACTTCAAATTGGCAAACTTTCCATAAGCTGACCGTGTAGCCGGTTATTTGCTGTTGTGAGGAGCTCGGGGGGTTGAGGGTTGTGACCCCTATCAAATGCGGGGGATTCTGCTTCGATGAGATCATGCCTGGTCAGTCGAGGGAAGAGACTTTCGACTTGCCTGACCTGAGGCCAGATTCATAGTTCAAAGTTCATGTCATAAGAAGCGACTCCCCAGCCCGGCCCGGCCTCCAGAAAAAAATGCACGGCCCTCACTGGCAGCAGCACAAATCTGAAATCAGTACGCAGCCTCTGACATCCGACTACTGACATGACCTTAACCGCGTGGCCCTCGCTCCGCCGGGCTGAGGGAGGTCAAGTTTAGAGGTCAGAATGGTTCTCTGTGTGTTATGTCATCTATCTCTACGACACATTTTTGTGATATCAGCAACATCCCTGACATTTATTTCTCATTTGTTTATATTCCTGTTTTCACTCCCTTTGTCCATAAGAAGTGTTTGTGTTTCCAACAAGTGTTTATGGCAACACTTGCTCTTAAAATGAAACACAATGAAACAAATGTGTTTCTGCTGTCACAGCTCTTTTTGCAGCCACCATTACAGGCTTTAAGTAAATCCCTCCTTCATCTTCTAGACTGCTGTTCATATGCTATCGATGTGTGTGTGTGTGTGTGTGTGTGTGTGTGTGTGTGTCGTCCATGCTTGCTGGAATGTCTGCTGGCCAGGCCTTTTATTAGGCTCATCCATACCACCACATTATAGGCTCCCGTAACCAGGCAACTGCAGGTTCTGGCTGGTTACCATGGCGAGCGCCCATTGAGTGACGTCGCTGGCCCTGTTTGCCTCTCTCCTCAATGGAATGAGGGCCTTTTTAAAGGTGCCCCCCCACCCCAACTCTTTCTACACACACACATACACTCACTTAACCCCTTGCTCACACACACACCCCCACACACACCCTGCGCTTCGTCACCCTCTGTGTGGTGACTAGAGGAGTGGAACTAACAATCCGACAAAAACATCTCACTGAGGCAGACCGGACTGGACCTTCCAGGGAGTGTCTTTGTGTAGAAAAACCCATACAGATCCCAAAGTGGGAACGCCTACTGTAGGCAACTGTACCGCGAGTGCTGGGCAAAACTGACAAAATCATATTCTTAGCTTGATACATTTACCTTATCTAGTCATGCAGACGCATTTCACTCAGTTACAACAATCTAACAAGTGTGAAAAACATCTCTCAACTGCACTGAAGCCCTGCAGTATTTAAGCTGTATCATGTATCATGAAAGTCGGGATACAAGTTACAGTTATTTTCATTGCCAAATAACTTTCTCAATTAATCGAAAATTCTTTGTTTGTTTGTGTAAGGTGATAGAAAATTAAAAAATGCCCTTTTTTTTTAATAGTTTCCCAGAGCCCAAGTTAACAAAATGCTTGTTTTGTTCGACCATTCAGTTTAACCTCAAAGAATACTACTAAACTAGCAAATATTCACATTTGAGAAGCTAGAACCAATGAATTTTTGCTATTTTTGACTTTTAATAACTTAAACGAATATTAAAGTTGCTGCAGATTGATCAATTAACTGATTAATAGACTTAGCGTTTCAACTCTACATGAAAGATCATTCTTGACCTTGCAAATATGAAACATGTAGTTTATAATTATGATATAATTTGACAAAACAACCCCAACCCGAGCCACGCGTTCTAGTTTTTTTTGCAGACCTTTCATCCAAAATCACATGGTCATCAGCGCATAGAGTTTGCTCATTTGAATTTAACAACTACAACAAGCTTGTAAGTGGACCTTGAGTTGAGATTGATTTTACTATTTCCAAGGTCAAGAATAATTTGGCAAAAACAGATACAAAGTCCCAAAAGTGCTATAAAATCATAACAGCTACTGAGCTTGCACGTTAACAGATCCATCTCCATGACAACTGAGCAGTGGTGGAATGTAACTCAAGTACTGCACTTGAGTACAATTTTGAGGTACTTGTACTTTACTTGAGTATTTCCATTTTATGTACTTTATACTTCTGCTCCACTACATTTTGGAGGAAAATATTGTACTTTTTACTCCACTACATTTATTTGATAGCTTTAGTTACTGGTTACTTTGCAGATTCTGATTATTAATACAAAATATAAATCAACGTATCAATTATGATATAATATTATAGGTTAAGTAAGATTTTGAATGCAGGACTTTTACTTGTAACTGAGTATTTTTACACTGTGGTATTGCTACCTTTACTCAAGTAAAATATCTGAATACTTCTTCCACCACTGCAACTGAGCAAACTCCATCCACCAATGAAGACCATGTGATATAGTTCTCTGGAAGCTCTAGAAAATTATTGTACCGTATAGTGGACCACCGAGTCGGGATTGTTTTATCAAACCTGTATCATGATAACCAAAATTTCAGAGACTTGTCAGTTAATGTTGTGTTCCATGTGCAGCTAGTCAAATGTAAAATATAGTGAATGGGCCGGGGTATTTGTTCTCTGGTAGATAATAAACCTACTGTAGAATAAAAATTGATGATTGACATTTTATTAGAGGTTCTCTTGTGGAGTGCAGTGATCACACACTCCCCTGACTGTGTTCAGACTTTCTGCATGACCATATTTTCAACTTTTAAGAGGGCATATGACCTGCTAAGATTCTTAAGTGACCAGCAAAACAAGTATGGATAAGCTTTTGTAATCCAGTCACAGTTTTAAATCAGAAGACTGTTACTCATAGACTGAAGTCTCTTGTGTTATTGTGTTTTTCTATTGTTGTCACAAGTTAAACAACCCTGTGTCTTTAATGTTTTTATCACAATAATGCACATCATCACCGGTGTGTGGATAAATGTGGTGCCCATGAAGCAGCTGTGGATAAACTAATTGCTTCAAAGTGATGGTGTGTAATCTTTTGTCGTGAAGCCCATCTATCTTAGCACCGCCCTGATGGAGGGAGATGGGGTTGTGGTGACTAATGAATGGGGTGACTTGCGGGAAGACGATTCCAGCAACTTCTCCATAGCTCCAATTTGAACGCCTTTCATTGACTGCGGACGAGGAGGGGTGGGGGTGGTCTGAAAGGGGGTGGTGGTGGAGGGGGTTGTGGAGTATTGTGAGTTGAACAGCAGAGCCCCACTCTAGCTGAATGGGCATTGTCATCTGGATTTCTATGGCTAACCAAAATACTTTCTCCCGCCGTGGGGGTTTATGGATTCATGGTGGGAACGGCATGCATTACGCACAACCGTGCAGGGCACTCCTGCCTCTGC
Source organism: Macquaria ambigua (assembly GCA_008360985.2). Taxonomy (NCBI): domain Eukaryota; kingdom Metazoa; phylum Chordata; class Actinopteri; order Centrarchiformes; family Percichthyidae; genus Macquaria; species Macquaria ambigua. The sequence goes on along the minus strand of VMKM01001228.1, from coordinate 27,337 downwards.
ACACCATCACAACTCGGTTGTCAGTTGTTTTGTTTAAGAACACACGTTAACTAAAGTTTTCAGACAATATACTCAGTTTAATCTTAATAAAATGAAACAATATTGCATCTTCTTATACACGAATAATGAATCATTACATCAAACGTCAACAAAACAACAGAAAATAAAGTTTATTCCTAGAAAGTTTTGAAAAGAAAAGACTTCCTGCAGTGACAATGATGCAAAAACGTTGCAGGTGCTCAGTGCGGCCGAACAACGGACTGTAACATTTCATGTCATAGATCACAGGCTCTCCGGACTCTACAGGTCCAAAATTAGACTGCAAACTTCAAAGTCGCCGCTGAGCAACACAAAAGCTTGTCCGAGATTTATTAGGGCTTTAACATGTCTACACTTTTCTTCGTCGTTCTTTATTGCTATTGGACATTGTTGAAGTCCTCAACATGTCGGCGTAGTTCCACTAAAGGAAATGGGTCTTTGAATGTGTGGGAGTGCAATCATTGTCAGTTACTGTACAAGTTTGTGCTGACAATGCACATCAAGACAAAATAACAGCGTATAGCCTATGTTCGATGGCAAGAGTTCCCCTAGAAAAGAAAAAAAAACTTTGCAGATACAACGGTAAACATCAAAGAATGCATGTATTCAAAATACTAATAATTTCGAAGACTTACAAAAGCAGGTACCTAACAAAGGTACTCCTTTTTGTCGTGAGCTACCTCTTGTTGTTGATAGTCTTTTTTAATCTCCTGTAGATACAAAAAGGATTTGAGAATTTGTGGTCCGAGCGTATTGAAGGGCCAGTGTAAAAACAGCAGAGGTGCTTCCATTGATTTTCAAAGTTCAGATTTCTAAAAAAAAAAAAACTGCAGGTGCAAAGATAACGTCCGTGAAAAAACAGTTTTTCAAAAGCTGCAGGTCACTTTTACGCACCGCCTGCTATGAGCCACATAGCTACACATAATTCCTCTTGTCATAGTCCCCGTTCTGCGTGGTTCTCTTGGTCGGTGCGTATTTTACCGAGTATCCAGAGTTCCCGCTGGAGGGACAGGAGCAGCACAGCAGCGCTCCTCCGATCAGCAGCAGCGCTGAGGCCGCCCAGCCGATGTAAAGCGCAGCACCGATCTCCCTCTTCTTGGATGCGGGCACCTGCGGGTTGTAGAAGTCCGATATGATGTTGTTGGCCATCCAGCAGAGAGGCACCATCACAAACAGACCGCTGATGATGTAGATGACCCCTCCGGCGTTCACCACCCGGGCTTTGACGTTCTCAGTGCGGAGGCAGTTGGTGCACTGCGCCCCCGCAATGACAACCATGAGCCCCAGCACGCCCATCACCGAGGAGATGATGGTGAGCGCTCTGGCCGCCTGCAGGTCGTGGCTGAGGGCGAGGACGGAGTCGTGCACCTTGCACTGCATCTGGCCCGTACTCTGCACCACACACGACATCCACAAGCCGTCCCAGATTGTCTGAGCCACCACGATGTTGGCTTCGATGAAAGCCGTCACCTTCCACATGGGCAGCCCGCACGAAACCATCACTAGGAGCGAGCCAATTACGCACAGCGATAGTCCCAGGATCTCCAGTCCGGCCGACACCATTTTCGCTCTTTACGTTCAATCAAGTCTGTCTGAAGCTTTTCAAACTCTCCCCTAATTTCTCTTCTTGAGAGCAAGGTGTATTTCTGCTCTTTATTTTTCCGTTTTCGCCTCGATGTACAGGAGCGTCAATCGTTAGTTGCGCATCACTCACCACATTTACTCGGAGATGTAAGAGACAGCAGCTCTCAGTCTCTTTGTTAGTGAGGGGATGTGAAAACAACTGGAATCACAGTAGCACCGGACCACGAATATCTGCTCGGGTGGGGGTGTAGGGACTTGAGGAGAAACTTTCCTCCAATCAGCTGTCGCCGCATCCTCATGGGACCAATGAAAATGCAGGGAAGTTGTGAGGCTAAATAAAGCGGCCCAGAGCGCATTGTGCGTTTGAACAGTTATTTACCATGAATAGAGGGGGGCAGGAGAGAGGGTGAAGGCGCACGGGGGTGTTTTAAGGGTATGGAGCAGCAGAAATGCAGTGGTTGGATGAATCAGGGCACACTGATTTTTCTGACATGGCTAATGCCACTTGTCTGTGGTATAGGTTACACATAGGCCTATAGTGACCATTTCACACCCATTATGATATGTATAATTAATTGGTTGTCCTAAAATGCCAGAAAAGAAAAGAAAATATTGTTAATTTTAAATACATTCTCTTTAATTTGAAGCAGTTTTAAGAGACTGATCCTCTGCCTTTCTGTCTCTACAGGTAAAAATGATTCTGTTTCTGTTGTTTCCCCTTTGATATGAACGATTTACCATCACACAAATCACGATTGTTTTTTTTCATCCAAATAGTCTTTATTTCATTCTTGAAATCAAGTTGCTCTTGCCTTTAATGATTATTTTTATACTCGTGAATTTATAGCAATGATTTTGTGATTATTGTTGTTTTTGTTTTTTATTTGCTATGTACTTCTGCCATGTTCTTGTGTATGTTTTTTATATATATATTTTTATTTTTTTGGATGAGGTGGGGGGTTATGCACCACCCACAGTAAAGAATAATTTGAGAAATGTAATTACTTGTCAGGACCCTTATTGTAAACAATAAATGATTTTAAATTTATACTAGAAATATCCTGTCCAGTGCCCTTGATGGTGCTTTCATACAGGCCTATTTAAATGTCTATAAAGAAAATGAGCGTAGCCTGTACATTTACTCCAGGACATGCTTTAGGTAATATATTCTGAGTTGGAAGAAGTTTTTATTTGGCACTATCATAATGTAAAAACACTTTGCTAAAAGTTAAAGTCATGCATTCAAATTATTATTCAAGTTTCACTAGTCTCAAACAATTCATTTTAAATCATTTTAAATGCTTTATTTGCTATTATATCCATCCATAGTCTATAACAACAGTTTAAAAGCTCATAGGCTGTGTTTTGTTTGCAAAATCCTAATCTGTAAAGTAATGACTGATGAATAATGAATGAATGTAATATAAAGTACATTATCCTCTGAAAGTAGTGAAGTAGGATAAAGTGGCATAAAATGTGTAGTAGGCTATGCAAATACGAGGACGTAAAATTTTACAAAATGTGTAAATATTTAAGAATAGTAGGCCTACTTACTTTCCACCACTGGATAGCAGATTATAACATAGGATATCCAGTGGATTTAAATGGTTCATGGACAATTTTTGGTCATAATATAGGGCTAATGTATTCTGAAATATAGAAACATAATTTGACCTGCAATCAACATCAAATGTATTTTTTCACTTATTACAGTCTGGCAGCTGCCTGTTTTAAATGGACAGTTTATATCATACGTTATTATATAGTTCGACAATATATTAAACATTTCCCACGAAGTTATGAGTCGACGGGGCTGAAGAACCGTTACTGGGCGAATTGTTAAAGAAACTGTAACACTCAGGCAGCCATGTTGGATCCAACAAGGAATGATGTTTGGCGGGTCAGCCGCCCTGACCGTTGAGCCGTAATGGCGTCAGTGGCGCCGCTAGATAACCGTTGGTAATTAAAAGCTTCAGGGACAAGGGCGGACTCACTGGGACGGTTTCCGGGTTTCCCTTCCTGGGCTGGGACAGCGGCAAGAGGCAAAAAGCTCCTGTTGATTAACAATATTTCAAAGTTACGCTCAGGTAAGGCACTGCTCGGTGGTTTGATGTGTTTCGTTCGTTTTTTACAAACTGTTTGAATGAGACAGAGCAGGGGGAAGGAGACACACAGAGAGTCAGTTGAAGCCTAGCTGGCAACATGACACCAGCCGCGGTAACAACTGTTGCTTGCTAAAGTTTGACATGTAACGTTGACAAAGTTTCACTGCTGTATTACACTTAAATTCGGTTTATCAAAGTAGTTTTTAAAGAGGAGATCAAAGTTCAAGGAGCTACGGTGTTTAACTAAGCTGCGTACGTACAAATTATAATGTCATTGTCCCAGTTGATGTTTGGTAAACTCAGTCAGTGTCTGACAGACTGGGTGTGGTGGACATCCAACTTACAGAACCAGAGGCCTTCACACACGTTTCAAACTCCCCTTGCCAGACTGAAGCATTGTTTTATATTCTTCCTAATTATTTGACAGAAATGTCCCAAGTAAACATTTCCTCCTCTTCATGTTTTCCAAAGAGTGATGATGAAACACTAATTTTAAAACACTCACGTATTGTCCCATTGTCCCAGTTCATACTTGATGACTGCAGAGGAACTCTGTACACTTCAGTGGGCCTACATATCCTAAATCAGTAACATATAAACTCTGCATCAGATGTGCCATTCTCACCATTGACTTTCACAAATTTCCTGTAAATCCTTCTTGTTTAACATTCCTGAACTCTAAAATTGCTTTCTAACATCCGATTAATCCTTGACCTTTTGATTGTAAAACACATTTGTGCAAAATAAATTTCGTGTTTAGACAACTTCACAATAACAGTGGGAAACAATAACATATTCTCATTATGTGTCTGTCCAAGATGTGGCTTAGGGCCACTATTGAAGAATTATCATCCATCTTTGCTGTGTTTTTGGCTCAGTGAAAACATGCATATTTCACTTCCTTTCTTGCTGAGTGGTGAACACTATGGGCACGATGGCAGACTGTGTGAGCCGTAATCTCGGGCTGGCAGCTGCCCTTTACTTCAGAAACAACATAGGTTTTTTACCCAGCTGGACACAGATCAGTTTGCAACCAGAAGGACAACATCTCTTAGTACTGAAAGATGTCCCAGGCTTCTGATTCAGCACCTTCACCGCTCTCCGACCTTTCCCCTTCCTGCGACCTTACCTCACAAACTCTGGCCGGCACAGGAGCGCCAGGGAAGACATCTGTCTGACACTATAAACTACAAGGGGATGTTTCCTCCCTTTTTGCACTGTGGTGTGAATGGAAAAACAAAACTTGATTCACATTGACAGACCCAAGTGGACCCGAACCATTGTGTCAGAGATTTGAATGATGATATCACACAGCAGGATACCTTTGTTCACCAGACTGTGCGTAAAAAAACTTGGTGAAGAAATGCACGTTTGAAGTAACTTTGATCCCTACAAGTACAGGAAAGCAGTCATACTTTGACCCACTGTAGCCTGTAGTCTGTCAAGTAAACTAAATGTAGGCGTAATGAGGTTGTGATGACCTCTATTTAGGGCCGCAACTAATGCTTATATTCACAATTGAATAATCTGTTGTAGGGTTGGATGACATGGATAAAATCTTCATAATTCTTTTTCATAATAACAATATATATTGTGAATTTATTGTGTCTCACAATATTCTATATATAATAATCTTTCCATATAATACATTTTCACAGAATGTGAATAAATCTCACAATCACAATTTCCCAGAGCACAAGGTGACAACTTCAAATTCCTTATTTTGTGTGAGTACCAGTCCCAAAACCAAACATATGAAGAGCAGTACTTCCTCACATTAGAGAAACTAGAACTACTTAATCTTCGGCATTTTTGCTAGATAAATGACTTTATGATAAATTGTTGGTGTTTAATTGTCTTACTGGATAATGTATGAGAAATGAATAAGTTAGAATAACTATAGGGTTTTTTCTAATTTACAAAACATAATTATACAGATTTCATGGCCAGAAACAAGCATGGAGATGAAAAAATGTATATTACCTGCACTGTACTCTAACCGTACCCACAGTGTAAGTTTTACAATTAATCATCAATGTAGAGCTTTTTATCCTGCCTAAACTTCATTGTACTGTACAGCAGCTGTGTTAGTAGCACAGTGTTATGATAACATTTTGTTGCTGTATGACTCCCACTTGTTTTTAGTCATTTCCTATCCTGTCGCCATCATCATAAACGGTCCATCCTGTGCTTTTAAACTCTGTGTGTGTGTGTTATGAACAGGCCTGCTGGTTTCCTCATGCTTGAAAGGCTTTTTCATTCCGCTTATTGTGGCTTTTTTCTCCCTCTCTCTGGGCTCATTTTATAAAGTGTTTCCAAAACCACGGCTTAAAAACCAGTATCATATCTTTATTACTGTCGCCCACCTCCTCTACCTTTGGCCCCCAAGGGCTACAGTCAAGCCCCCCTGTCCATGTGTGTTGTTTGTGTGGCTGTGTGTGTGTGTGTCTTTACATGTGCCAAACATCACTTTATCACGCTCAGTAGCTCTGGGGTCCCTGTTGCTGTGATCAGTTGCCAGTTAAATGACCATTTTTGTTGTTGTGCCACTGAGTTTACCAAATCTCCATGGAGTGAAATTATTGTTTCAATGTTTCCAATAAGAGCAGAAAGTCCTTAATCCATGGAGAGAGGGTGTGCGGACCCTTGGCGCTGCCTGTCAGGAAGGTGAATAGTTCTACTAGCACTGCTGCCCCTTAATGGCTTCAGTCCAGCCAATAAATCAACTGTAAATGCATTACATGCCAAGAACTTTGGCTTTACTAAGGTGGCATTTTTCCTTTTTGGCCCAAACTGTTAAATCTCCCCCACGTCTGGCCCATTGATAGCTGTGTGTATGTGTGTGTAAGCAGCTCAGCAGCCTGGCCGATTAAATGGCCATTATTAAGAGCGTATTATTGAAGTGTGCCTCCTGCCTGTCTGTCCTGTAGTGTTGTTTTTGTGATATTACAACTGCGATATTGGAACGGTTTAATTAATCTGCTGCCAGACTAATGCTGGTTCCCACAGAGCCTGTCGAGGAATAACACTTGGGGTGTGTGATACACATGGATACGCCTGTGTGGGCCGCTACATTAACTTGGATGTTCATTAACAATGAAAGCACATTTATTATCGTCTTTGTTGTGTTTTTAGGGCTGAAACTAATGATTAAGTCGCGCTAGTGTTGTGGCGCTAGGGATAGCAATGCCGGTCGGTTGGTCAGTCAGTCCATCACGTAGTTCCAAGCCTGACTTGTTCTTTAGTGCCACCATGAGGTTGACATTTTTGTTTTTAGTGATATGTCTCAACATCTATTGGACGGATTGCCATGAAATGTGATACAGATATCCATGCTGCTCAGGAGATGAATCGTAATGACTTTGGTGATCCCCTGACTTTCCCTCTCACGCCACCAGCAGGTCAAAGTTTTCACGTATCCAGTGAAATATCTCAACACCTACTAGATGGATTGGCACATATTTTGTACCGAGATTCATGTTACCCAGAGGATGTATTGTAATGAGTTTGGTGATCTTCTGAATTTTCCTCTAATGGTGCCATTAGGTTGACATTTATGGTTTTAAGAGAAATGTCTTGACAACTGTTGGACTGCCATGATATTTGGCACACACATTCATGTTCTCCACAGGATGAATTTTGATAACTTTGGTGGTGAAAGATGGGGAACATGGTAAACGTTATACTTGCTAAACATCAGTATGTTAGCATACTAACGTAACAGTACGGCCCTCACAGAGTCGCTAGCATGACTGTAGACTCTTAATCTTGTTTTCATTATTGATTCATCAGCTGATCATTTCCTCAGTTAAACAATGAATCATTTGATCTGTACAATGCCCAAGTTGACCTATTCAAATTAATTCATTTTAATATCATAGAAGACTAAGAAAACCAGCAAATATTCACTTATGAGAAGCTAGAACCAGTACATTTTTGGTATTTTGCTTTAAAAATAACTTTAGAGATTCATACATTATTAAAATAGTTTCCGATAATCGATTAGTTGACTAAACTCGAGTTAAATTAGTGTCACAATACTATTTTGCGGTTTCCATAACATTTATGTTGGCTGCTTATTCTTAATGTCTGCTTATGTTTTTCCCCCTTTTTAATTTTTTTTAAATTTTCAGACAAGGCCTCATATCCTGTCTGTTGATTTGACTGGGTTAACCTTTTTTCCTCTTTACGGTCCTAACCTGGCACCCGACCACCCTAAGTTACAGGTGTCTCCCCTTGCTGTCCTGACATGTGGTCAGGGGTGAGGCACGTGTTCTCCCTCCTGCCCCAGCTGAGCTGCCCTGTATAGGAAAGGCTTCAGGAACCAGAGGGATAAACAGCCATTGTTCTCCGTGTGGGCTCGGTGAAACCACCCTATCAGTATGAGAGATCCCTGCCCACTTTCATGTAGATACAGAGGCCCCCAACTACCATCTAATAGATTTAACAGTGTGAAATGGTTCACTCAAATGTGTGTTTGCCACATGCCAATGGAGAAAGGTCAGTTCAAGTTCCCATGCCACCTCTGTCACCCCAACTAACATTACATAACCAGAGCGCATCTCCGTTTGGCCGTGCACGGCAGCCTGCCTCTTTCTAATGCTTATCACACTCCACCTGTCAAGAGCCAGTGTGTTGGTGATAAAATGGAGCCTGTTCTTCCTGCTCAGTCATTATGCAGCTAATTTATCAAGCGGTCTTGTTGCTCTGTCGTCTGCTCAGGGTCATAGAGTGGGGCAGGAGCACAGGGTACACATGACTGTAACAGTTTAATGAGAGTCTGGGAACAAATTTGTTGCCCAGAGCTCTTAATCTCTGCTCCTTCCGTGTGATAGTGTTAAAGAACTGTAGTCGTCAGCCTGAAGGAACGTCTCAACGTGGACTCAATGTGCAGAGTTGTTCGAGTCACAATTTGACAAGGGAGGAAATGTTGACATTTAACATAAATATCCTGAGCCGGTGGAGTTGTGTTTTGTGATTCCTGCTTGAGCAAAATGAAGATAATACTAATGAAGTTTTTTGATGTAGAGATAACTGGGTCTATGGTCTATCTAATTGCTATCTTATGGCTATATGGATGTCTTGAAAAGTCTAATTTGGGGTGGGGGATATGACAATATGTACTAAGACACAATATAAATTTGTCAACCCTCAGTTTTTGCCATAGTGTTCTTACCATTGCACCTATCCTGCTAGAATCTCTAGGTTTATTAGGCTATTCTGGGCAATGTTGCAAATCATTGCACTGAACAGCTTAATGGCAATATATTTTTTTAAAATATGATTATTACTAAATTTGCTCGATTAACCAAAAAACTCACATTCCTGTTTGGTTATTTTTATGCATAAACAAAATCTCCCAAAAAATTTACAGAATCTTTAGATATATCTCAATTTCATGGTATAAAATAACATATCACCCACCCCTAGTCTAATTTCGATAATTGTACAAAGACCTACGTATTTCTAGCATTTCTGGGAGGGATTTTACAGCAGAGCATCTTAAATACAGTACGAAAATTTCACATTTACCAATATAGCTAAAACTGTAAAAGATGTTACCAGGAGTGTGTGAGAGCCACAGCAGCCATAACAATTGAGAATCAAACGAAAATGGGTTCAAACTGAACAGAGGAAGAAAAGCTACTCTTCCTTATGTCTGTGTGTGTTAGAAAGCAACATTGGTTGGTTGCACATACAAATAAATGTTCCTGATTAGGATTATTGTTAATTTGGCACGTCATTCTCCACCCACAAAAATCACAGCCATGACTTGACTTCATCTGTTTTTATGGTTTCTTTTCACATGCTGTATGATTGTTCAAAGTCTGATAAATAGTTAGTAGTTACTTTGGATAGATAAAACATCACTTAGAAAAGAGCATTACATTACTATTTGCCATGTACGAGTTGAAGTGAGTTTAAAAAGCTTTTTTTTTAAATTATTTTCAGAAAAGAGCTTGAGTGAATTCTTGAACGATTTTAATCAAGATGCCTGGAAGAAGTGGTTTGCTGCTAGTAGGGGGGAAGTTACTCTGAGCTGTTTTTTAGGTGATTTATCTGATTTCATTCACCGCTATATCTCTTATTTTTTCCACCAGCAGGCTTGTCAGACATCCAGTGAACTGTAGCGATGTCTCAGTCTGGAGAGAAAGGGAAGGTGAGTACGTTACAGTTTTCACTGTAAACTATGACAGATCGACCGAGCAGGGGTTTCTAATAAGGGCAGTGGTGAATAAGACTCATGGTACTTGTAATCTCATGCACACACGCTTGCACAGGCATCCAGAGAGGATATCCTGTATAAATGCAAGTGTTTCATGGCCAGGTTTTATTGCCTGTTGGAATTTCTCAATGATATGCATCATCATCAATCTTACTCTTATACACTCACTTGCACCTTTACACATCCACCTCATAAAATGATGAAAAATGTCAGGGAGGAGTTGGTTAGCTGAGTGAAAGGAACAAGTAGTAAAACATAGAAAATCACATACAGTAACACTAAATTTACATAATTACGATCCCTTTAATTTGAGGCATTACATATTTTTGGGACTAGTTCAATACTTCCTGATTAATTACTGTTTCTGACCCTAATTCAGAACAATTTGTATTTTTGTGCTCCACAGTTCCCAGATGCAGCAGGTTATGTGGGGTTTGCCAACCTCCCAAACCAAGTGCACCGAAAGTCAGTGAAAAAAGGGTTTGAATTCACCCTAATGGTTGTAGGTGAGTGATCACTCTTTTCTTGTAGTGTTTTTCTATGTGATTTCTTAAGAGTAAAGAGCTTTGTTTTCCATTCTCTGTGTTTTTCAGGGGAGTCTGGTTTGGGCAAATCAACACTTATAAACAGCCTGTTTCTCACTGATCTTTACCCTGAGCGCTACATCCCTGGTGCCGCAGGTATACTCCCCAGTACACACTCCCACATACACATGCATACACACACACAAATATGCACACTGTAATAATAGAGAAATGTCTGCAGCAATGTCTCCAGCAGAGCATTATTTCAAGAGGAATGTTGGGAATGCCTTAGTTTCAAGATTTGACCCTGCCCTTCTTATGACTTGACTTAGTTTAGGACTTGTTCTGGCTTGAAAACAATGATCCAGGCCCTCCCTGGTCAGTTTGTGCAGATAAGAAAATGCGTAGCCCTTTTAGATGACAAAACCCATGATTCGATTTTTTTAAGGCGTATCCACGTTCTTGAAGCCTGCAGTTGTGGCAGCTTAGTGGCTTGTGTAAGCGCGTAACTCAGGCAGGATATTAATGTTATAAGTCCACTTGGGTACTGAGGTGTCTCCTCTGTTGTGCCACCCATCAATTATTCTTGTACGTCCACTCCACAGAGAAAATTGAGAGGACGGTGCAGATTGAGGCATCAACTGTGGAGATCGAGGAGAGAGGAGTAAAGCTCCGCCTCACCGTGGTCGACACCCCTGGATACGGCGACGCCATCAACAGCCAGGACTGGTGTGTTTATGTGCTGCGGAGGAGTGGGGAGTGATAACCACTTGGGACATGTTTCCTGTCCAGCATACTCTCTCATCCTTCCCTCCTGTCCTCAACAACTCCCTTTCTCAAGTTTCATTCCAAACTCCCTATTTCCTACCTCTCCTCCCTCTGCATTCCCTATGTCTAGATTTCTTTAAACTGTGGGTGGTTACTTCTGTGGCATCCTCATGCCAGTGGTGTCAACGTGGCCTCCCTGTCCAAGGTCTATTTCCTTTTGATTGTCCTGGCATAGCTGTATTTTTACACCCACATACTCTCCCACAAATGCTACCAAAAAGGAAATAACTGCAAAAGAGATGAAATAACAGAAAAACTTCCCCTTTGCTTTCCCTCTGCAGAATTTGTTTATTGTCTCTTTCTCAATAATTAGATTATTGATGTTTAAAAGTAAATAAATTGAGCCACATTTGATGAGGCATTTGTAATCACAACACAGTGCACTATAAGCTCTTTAACTGAACAGAGATCAAGGTGCAGTAGTAAGCTTTTAACTAATTTAAATAACTATAGTGATGTTTTTGCTGCTAAACAACAAAACGAGACAAAAAAAGAGACAAAATCCTTTCTACAAGTTGATGTTCGTGCTGTCTGCCTAGAAGATCATTTAATGCATTCATCAGTTAAACGTTGTCTTTATCACACCAGCTTATCAGTCATAAACAGAAGGTGTTAAAATGGCTCATATCTCGTTGTTTCCTGTTCTAAAAATACGAAAAGTGATGGGGGAAACGATCACTGAGAACTGAGATCATTGTCAGCTTTTCTGTAACTATACGAACAGCAGCTGTCAGTTTACTTTGACCACCTATATATATATTATTATATTTATATTTATATGTTATTATATGTATATTATATGTTTATCCAGTAGAGTGTAAAGGGTTTATCAGCTCATAGAGGAACATAAACCCCTTCAACTGAAATGAATCCATCTATCCCCCTAAAACTGGAGAGGATCCTCCTAGACTTATTGCTTGGTTGCCTTCAAAATGACGTGTATGATTCCTTTCCTTGAAACCGGCAATGTCATTCTCAGTGTTGTTGGTTAAATAGTGTTTACACGGTTATTTGGTGTGATCAAGGGGGCTTATGTCTGTTTCTCTGTCTGATGTCAGCTTCAAGACCATCATCCAGTACATTGACAATCAGTTTGAGCGATACCTCCACGATGAGAGCGGGCTGAACCGAAGACACATAGTGGACAACAGGGTGCACTGCTGCTTCTACTTCATATCTCCATTTGGACACGGGTAAACAAACACACACTTGTACAGACACCAGCAGTGAGCTGAAGTTGATGTTCTCTCAACCCAGCTGTAGTTTAATCAGTATCATGTATTCCAGTACATTCAAGATTATCTGAAAGAAGACTAAAAAGTATATGGTTCCCCTTCTGAAACAAGCTGTAGTGTAAAGTCATATTTGTTATTTGGCCTGATTTTGGTATATTTTAATTGTGAGACCTTTGTACAGTATACATTCAGAACACTGTTATCACCCATCAGAACTCATTTAAAGCCGACAAGGCAGAACTTCCTCATTTTGGATGTTTCAAAATAATACTTGCTAGTGAAGCTGCTACCTAGTGTTACACCATAAACATTTTGTAGCTAGCAGTCGTTACTATTTTTGGCCTACACTTCCAACCACCAGAAAAAAGCAAACATAATTGTTCTGCTCGTATTATGGCTAATGGACTGAATTTTGTCTGAAGTGTAGTTCCTTATCTATGTTTAAGTTAATGTAGGTATCTAAATTGAGCAGCATCACATGACTACTGCTTTTTCCCAGTGCTATTATGTCATTTTACATTACATAATCCAATTTCATCACCTCTGATTTCCCGCTAATCTTTTTTTTAGCTCTCGAAAACTGTCTCCTCCTCCATGTCCGCTATCCTTTGTTTTCCACTGTGTCCTAATTGTCATTTTTTTGTCTTTTTTATGATGTTTTTCTGTGCTAGTCTAAAGCCTCTGGATGTGGAGTTTATGAAGGCCATCCACAGCAAAGTCAACATAGTCCCAGTCATTGCCAAGGCTGACACACTGACGCTGAAGGAGAGGGATCGCCTGAAGAGGAGGGTGGGTTTGATGTCCACACACACACACACACACACACACACACACACACATAATTTTGAACTATTAGCTGTCCACTGTTTTCTATAAACAGTATACGCATTCATCTTTACCCTAGATTTTATTCTTGGCACAAGGAAAAAGCTGGAATGTCTAAGCACTTGTTTTCAGGACATAGGGGACATTTGAGGTGTGTTATGTGTTTGTTTTTGTCCCATCTCCAGTTGTATGGTTTAGCCATTAAACAGTGGATCGTTGAATAATACGCTAATCATAGCGAAATCACTTATCCATCCTTATTGGCAGCCTGGCGTGTCAAACATCCGTGTGCTTATGTGAGAAAGCACACGTGCACTTCCCCGTGTAATTGCAGTGATGTATGGCTTACAGTTTGTGTTTTTGATGATACTGCCAGATTATTCAAAAGTACAGGGAGGGATGACATAAGAGAGGAAACGGTAGGAGGTGCATATGTAGGAAAAGAGTGTTGTATATAATATAGACGCAGCACATCTCATCCAGTCTCAGCCCGTCCCAGATACTTCCTGTTGGAAGTGACCCAAGTGTCTGCCTGCCTGCATGCTCCTCAACTTCCTGCTATCCAGAGGGGAAAGGACACAGTAGTGTTCAGCTGATAACCTCTCACATGCAATATGAGTTAATAGGATTTTTCTCCTTCTGTGTTACACCTCTCCTCTCCACTCCACTCCTGTCCTCTCCTCTTCTCTACTCTACTATACTCTACTCTACTCTACTGCCCTCTCCTTTCCTCTATTTTACTCCCCTCTCCTTTCCTTTCCTCTCCTCTATTTTACTCTACTCTTTTCTACTCTACTCTAATCTCCTCTACTAATTCAATATTCCTTTAGATATTATTTGTTTGTTGCTTGTTCTGTCCTTTATGTCTGGATTAAGAATAGAGCTGAAACAATTAGTCAATAAGTTGAACGATGGACAATTAATTGGCAACTATATTAATATTCTATTAACTATTTGAGTAATTTTTCAACCAAACATTCTTTGGCTCCAGCTTCTCAAATATGAGGATTTGCTGCTTTTCTCTGTTTGTTTTATTTCATTATAAACAGAATATATTTGGGTTTTGGACTGTTGGTCAGGAAAAAAAACAAGTAATTTGAAGATGTCACCATGCACTCTGGGAACCTCTTAAATTTTATAAGCAAAACGATGAATCAAGAAAGTAATCGTCAGACTAAGCGATAATGGAAAATAATCATTAGTTGCAGTCCTAGTTCAGAAAAAATGCGGGCGGTGTGTATGGGCTGGTGTTGCAAATTACTTTTTTCAGCTCAGCCCACTTCACTCTGTTTTTAATTGGAAGTCAGCCTGTCTCCCCACCTGCCCGTGCATGCCCAGACCTCCCAGCTGACTCTCATTCAGGTCTCGGAGCCGGTGGTCAGGATAACCGGAGTCCAGCTCAGCTCTGTTCTCTTCAGCAGCGAGTCTGCTTTGTTCAAGGCTCCCACAGTCAGATTGCTTGAAATTGCTGATGCAGCATCTTAGAAAGACAGGGTCACACACAGCGTTTCTTCCTGAATTTCCTAAGACAGTAAGATTTCACATTTGCTACATAAGTAACTGCACTTATTCTGTATTTTCGCTCGTATGCAAGTTGCTCCAGCCAGCATCAAAGGTGAAATTCCTCCACTGCGTTGTCCTTAAGGAACCTGCCAGTTGAATTGTGCTCTGTAGAGTTGTTTTGTGTTGTGACCTTCCTCAAACCTTCTGAGTGTTCCTCTGGCACTTAAGATGAACAAAACCATGTTTCCTGCCACCACTGACCCCCGCCCCAAACTACAGAAAACCCCCAAGCTTGTTAGTTTTCTGATCCAGCTGGCAGTGTGCACAAGGTCAGCTGTCTTGATTACTGTTTTGACATAACTCTTGTTTAATTGTGTTCATGTTTTTCTTTTTGTTCAACTCACTGTTAGACATTATACTATAAAAGTGTAGCCAATAGTGGCAGAGTGGGAAATGATAATAGACGGGCAGCGGAAATACTGTAACGCTATCACTTTGATCTGGCCTTTGCTGCTGAACTGTCCACACTATCTTTCCAACAGAGTTTGTTCACATGCTCCGCTAAGTGTTCTCTTAACAGACATTTCCCACTGTACACCAAGGTGCAATTAGCTGCTAAGTTCAACAAAACGGACAAACTCACGCACGTAGGCCCACACATATACAAAGACACACACCACCCAAATCCATGCGTATGGTAATTCTTGCAATTAAGAAAACATGTTTATTTCTAAACTACATTCATACATAAGTCTTTTTTCATACTGGTAACGCACACAAAAAAGTTTAAATTTAGTTTGACTGTATCTAATGATAGTGAGTTCCTAGACAAGCCATTATTGTCAGGAAATACATGAGGTTAATTGAGCTATCCTGTTTGGTCACATTTGTGGCATACACAACTTTTATCTTCATCTCACTTTGTAAAAATAAGTTTGCTGCAGTGGTGCTTCTATGCAGTGTCCATGTATTACAAATCTACACAGTAGCCCTGATTTTATTCAACAGAACTGGCTGCATTTATATGTATTTAATTAATATGATTATGAAAACCTGTTTCGCTCAGGCAAGGTGATTAAGAGACACATTTTTAATACAGCTAAATTCCTGCTGCAGAAACCTGAATATTTCACCATGTATATCCTTAATCCAGTTTCTGAATGTTCTTTTTACATGTAAATGGGTATAGATTGTTTTTACCAGGACTGGGAGCAATGCATGCAGCAGGATGAATCACTTCTCATAGCTGTGTTTCTTTGTCCCAAAATGATTCAGTCCAAGCTATGACTGAAACTGCACAAAACTGTATTGGTCCTCCTGTTATTAAGTGAAAAGTTGAACCATTAAATAAGAGAACAGCAGGGTATGTGTAAAAGTTAAACACAGGTCCACTCCCTGCAGCACCAGTCCAAATTCTTTGAGTATTAAAAAGTCGGTAGCCTCATAACACTAAACAGGTTTCTTATGACATGTTCACTTACTATATTTAAGTTATTCCTTTTACAAAAACTGGGTTGACATCTGATTACGCACTAATTTTAGATAAATTGGGATTTCAGAGTAATCAGACAATAGTAGCTATTGTAAATGTGCTCTTGGATTTCCTGCCTTTACTGATTTATCACAGTAATCTGGTTTCTTGTGTGCATGTAAACGTAGTCATTGAAAATGGTAAGCGTCATAGTAATTATCATTCATCTCTGTAAGTGTCTCAGGAGAACAAATATATCTGGCTTGAGTATTTGTTTGTTCGATCAGATTAGTTGAAGTGGCTCTTAGGTATACAGGCCTGATTCCTGCCATACAGTCCAGTACAGTGTAGCGGGGCACCGGGCCTTCCTTTGAGGTCAGAGTGCCAGCAGCCAAGAACCTGCCAGAAAGCCGAGTGCTGGAGGATGATTAATAACCCCCAGCGTCTCTCCCACAGTATTTATTAGTTTGTTTTTTTCAGGGTACTTTCTCACCGTTTGGAGCCATTTGTCTCTCAGAATATAGGGCCCCCCCACCCCCCCTATCGAGGCTTGTCCAGTCATTTCTCCTATTATTAGGGGGAAACAGCTTGTACAGAACAATATAAGTTTCCTGCAATGTGTCGAGACTGTTCCACTGACAAGACACAACCTGCTGCCCTGCGCTGCTCAGGCTCACGGACAAAGTTAACAAAACCTCCCACCGTTCACCTTTCATCCCCTTAGTTCTGTCTGCTTCTCGCCCAGTCCTTCCTCTCCTGGCAGTACCTCACTCAGCTCAGCTGCCTCTTACTTTCTTCCTCTGCCTCTTTGTGTCCTCTTTTTTTTAATTTGCTCTAATGCCAATTTCCTTCACCGAGGTCGCTGTGGTTTCTAGCTCATAAGTTGCCCTGAGGAGGGTATATTGAGAGACTGATCCTCTCAGTCTGGGACCTTACAGTCATATCCTGTGTAGGGCTTTAGTCTCAAACAGCTTTACTGGTTGTTTTCTGTTTGAACATAGAGGACGATACGCAGCTGGTTTAGACTGGAATCCATGCCTACTTTTGTCTGAACAGAAGAGTGCTTTTTATGTGTCTGTTGTTTATTTCTTTTCACATGATTACGTGACTATAGCTAGAACAATTAATAGAGTAGTCATTTTACGTAAAATTGATCTGCAATCTCATTTAAGTCATTTTAAGTCACTAGACTCCCTAGTTACAGCTTCTCAATTGTGAGGATTTGCTGCTATTCTTGTCTTATGTGATGGTAAACTGAATATCTTTGGGTTTCAGGCATTTAGTCAGGAAAAACAATCAACGTTTAAACACAAAACCTTGGGCTTTAGGAGACTGTGACAGCCATTTTTCACTATTTTCTGCCATTTTATAGACTCAACTATTAATTGAGAAAATAATATGCAGATTAATCGCTAATGAAATGAATTGTTAGTTGCACCCTTACTTGATTTAAATTTGGAAAATAACTTATGGATTTACTTTATTTCCCAGGGTAAAGATTTGTCCAAATATTAGAATACAGTTCAAGTCATGTGGGTCAACAGTGTGCAACTGGTTGCTTTTCAAGTCAGTACAGTAGAGATTTTAAATCTTCTGAGGGTTTCATCTCAGGATTTCATCATCTTTTTTATTGTTTCATTTTCTATACATCTCACGTTAAACAGTGTCATAATGCAGTGCTGGAAGGAAGCTCCGACATCCGAGAAGTCATCTGCCAAACACCAAAACCTTTTAAATGCAAGAAGGTAAATTGGCATTTCACAGCCTTCTTGGTTTGGTGGAATCTCAATTTTTCACCAGAACACAGCAAGCTTGAAAGACTAAAACTAATATCAGGTTTACATAAATTTGAAAAAGAAACTGAACATGCTGTTCATGCTGATGGATTACCTATCTCGAGCAAATTTCAAGTCTCTGCACGTTAATTTTCATACTTTGATGAAATGCACCAAAGCCAAACACTGCCTTGAAGGAGGGCAAAATCATACTTGAACATCAAAAATCCCACAGTGTGCTTTTTGAAAATGGTCAGCATTAATGTAAAGTGCATGACACTGGTATGTTTGCCTTTCTGATAAGCTAAGTTGTAAGAAAGTTGTATTAAACCCTTTAATTATGATGAAAGGTTAACAGAAGCCAACCAGATGCATTTTTTGCCACAGGCCTCAACCCCAATCTACGTGATATCTCTTTTATTTTTCTTTTGTGTGAAGACTAAAGGCTGTTCTCGTAAGTCAGAGGTCAGCGATGGCCAGAGAACCCAGCTCCTCCTCTGTTCTCGCAGCAGGCAGCAGACAATAGTTCAGCCCTTTTTCCTCCCTCCACTCCCTCCTGGCTGTCTTTCTCCCTTCTGTGCCTTTTCCCCGCATCTCTTGTCACTTTCCTCATCTCTTGTCCTTCCCCGTCCACCTCTGCTCACTGTCTCCCTCCCTCATGTTTGTCCCCTCAGCTGCCATATTTCACCCCTGGCCGAGGCGCTGTCACAGTTTTCCCCTCATTGTCTGACTCGCTGTTGTCTCCTCCAGCCGCTCCGCCATACTCCCGCTGTGTGAACCAGCTCTACGGCCCCGCTGGGACACATTATCAGTGCCGGACTGCTCTCACTGGCCAGTATTGTCACCAGGATTTCTTAAATGGCAATAACAGAACTTCAGTGGTCAGATCGTTTGAGCTAAAGGAAATTATGAAGCAGGTATAGCCAAGTGATTAATTATGTGAAAAATGGAGTTGAACATCAAGATCAAATAATTAAATATTCTTACTTTGTACATGTCTATCCTGGCGCCCCATGAGTAAAGGCTGATGGGTGATTACTTCATTCTTACCTCACTGCTCCTGTGTGCATTTGTGTGTGCGTGTAAGTGTCTGAGCCCCCCGGTCAGCTTGTGCTCGGTTCTTTTCCTGCCAGTGTTTCAAACACGCGGACATATTTATTTTTCTGCCCTACAGCGGTCATTGTGCCAGGGCATGCTCCACGTCTCTACAGATTTTAAAACAATAAATATGCGTTTTTCCTCGTGGAGCGAGCAGCTCTATTACACACGATCATCTGTTCTCAAGTGAAGAAAGTACAAGCCGACTACATTGTGAAAACAGCAGGTTTCCTTGTTTGAGGGCCAACCTGAAAAGATGGTTTCCGGACTTTGCCATGCTGCTAATGAGTCACTTTTTGCTGTTGAGTTTGCCGTTGAGACCCTTTTGATTACCAGACCGAGTCACAAAACCTGAAGTGTGGTTGAAATCCTAAACTCGCATTGTCCCCTTCTAAATCTCACTTAGATACAAGATTACATGAATAGCCCGATTGTTCCTCCCCATGCTCTTTGATCAGAGGGAGAGGTGGGTGGTCTTAAGTGTACTAATACTTAGAGACCCAGACAATAGGAGGGTGTGTGGGTGGGTGTGTGTGCGTGCGAGTGTGTTGATAACCGTAACTCATATGATGCCTTCACGTTACTATGGTTGTAGTGACTTCCTCTGCACTTTTCATCAGTACCTCCCTTTAGAACAAATCCAGCTGTTCTGGTCCAGTCTGCTCCAGTCAGGACCGTCCACTCACTCTCAGACTCTGACTGCATATATCAGGAATGTGTTTCTGTGTGTCTTTAATCCTGTGAACAGAAAGGTATTGTTTTCCCGGTGCTGCTACGTGTCAGAGTCTGTGCTGCATGGGTACTTTTAGAAGGAGATGATATTTGAACAGTCAGAAGGATTTGCTCCGTAGATGGTCTGAAGGTCATCCTCCATCTCTGGTGATCCACTGACCTCCAGGAGCCACAAAGCTCCACACATGTAACACGTAATGTTTTTTTCCTGCTCCTGACGCCAGATTATACCAGTTCACAATGTGAGGCAACGGTTAGCTATGCGTATGTGAAAGTGTGCGTGTGTGTGTGTGTGTGTGTGTGTGTGTGTGTGTGTGTGTGTGTGTGTGTGTGTGTGTGTTTGTGTAGGAGGCTGGTATGAGGTCTAAATCCCTCCGACCCCCCTAGATCAGGTATTGTTGGGGCTCCCTCACCCCCTCAGACTCCCTGCAGGCAGGAGAGAGCCGGCTAGTTGAAAGGCGTTTCCTGGCAAGACAGAAGGATTTGTTCTCATGTGTCTTAAGGTTCGCAAATGAAGTTAGGAAACTAGAGAACAGTAGTAGGAATCAGCTTTTTCTTTTCATGCTGCCAGACCTCTGTTATTTGTCTTGTAATCTTGTAATTGAGGTATGTAATATGTGTTGTCTGAAATATGCATTACAGTGACGCACAGCTCAGTACTCTTCACTCAATGTAAATATTTATATTTGTTGGCAGATTTGCTTAAGAGCCACATTGCTGCCTCATGTGAGAGACTGACTAAATTGTAGCTTCTTTTTTTTTTAATAGAAAAGTCTTGTTTTGTTGGCAGAGGATGGTGGACCAACCTTCCTCTTTAGTTTATGGACATAATGCAGTCTGCACACGTTCTAACTGGAGATGCTGGCACTCATCACTGTGTTTTTTTCTTATCAAAAAGTGGGTTGGCCGTTTATGATATGTGGGAAGAGACCACATTTTTTGCTTGTCCAGAACTCATATTT
Organism: Macquaria ambigua; assembly: GCA_008360985.2. Classification (NCBI taxonomy): domain Eukaryota; kingdom Metazoa; phylum Chordata; class Actinopteri; order Centrarchiformes; family Percichthyidae; genus Macquaria; species Macquaria ambigua. Next base: position 6,430 of record VMKM01001228.1, on the reverse strand, counting down.
TATATAGTTTATTGGCTGGACAGTTGAAATTAATCAGACCCGCTGGTGCTTCATTTTTCCCAGGTTTGCTCTGACCTGGGACAGACTGAAGCTTGATGCTTGAACTGCAGGAGGACAGTTCTCCTGATGTGACTTTAAATGTCAACAGCAAATATGAAGCTCAGTTTTTTTTTTTTTAGCGTGTGGATTTTTACGTTCGACTGTTAAAGAAACAGTTTTTATGTAAATTATTTTCCTACTGCTTTCACTCTGCTCCAAAATAATATCAAAACCAAATATCTGAGATGGAAACCTGAAGTAATCAGGGTTTCCCCTAGAATATGTGGCGATGTGATAAGCCACTCAGACGTACCTGACATATCTCGTCTTGTGATCAATTTAGTTAGTAGATGATGGCCTAAACGATAGCCACACTTATTAAATAAATGGTGTTTGTTGCGCCTCTGCTCTTTTTACTTTGAGATTAATGTCTTCATTTTTTATGATGTTATCTGAGGTGGTCCTTGTTTCAGGCGACGTGACCGACCTCCACTATAAAACACTGTGTGTGTCAGTTTATTTGCCAAGCATGATTGTATACAGCATTCAGGAAATGTGAAGCAATTTGGCAAAAATGTAAACAAGGAAATGGGCATAACAAGTGTGTCACTGAACACTGCCGGATTCTGAAGATAATGAAAAAAACAAAATAATAAAACTTCTCCAAATGCTACTTTGGGTAGCTTAACCCACTGTACTACTTCTAATGGCAATGATGCACTGTTTCATTCCCATGGCCACTCTGCAGAAGCTGGCAGGCAGCTGTGAGGTTACATAAACGTTACGTAAAAGTGCTGCCGGTCTGGTCCCTCTGAATTCCCGATCCCTGCTCTTCTCAGTCAGGGTTGATTAGTGTCGAGATGCAGTGTGATTGTTTTGTGGATATTTTTTTCTCTCTACATTGTTGATTTCCTAAGAATGCTCTGGTACATGTTTCTACTTCCAAGTATTGTTCCCTGTTAAGAGTTTTCGTTTTAGATACAAACACCCATGCCAGGCCAGAGGAGGCTCAGCTCTGTCCTCAATAATCACTAGATGACTGTATAATTGCGAGTGTGTGCTCGTGCATGCGGTTACCTGTTGAATGTCAGGACTGCAGTGTTCACCACAATCCCCTCTTTTGTGTCTTTGCTCTTTTCTTCGGCAGCTATTTGTTTTCTTCCAATGTTGTTTGTCCAGGATTCATTTCTCATTGCTTAGCAGGTGTTTGAGTCATTCATATTTTTGTGGGTTTGCTTGTGAGAATAAACAAATCATGAAAATATTATTCCCTCGTCAGGCTGACATGATGAAACATTTGATCCCTGTAATGATGGGCTTGCACCCCGTTTCATTATGATTGGAGGTTTTGGTTATACCTGCTGTGCAATTGCAGAAAAACTGCTTAGCCATGTCTCCCACGACTTCACCCTATGTAATTATATCTATGTATAGACCTGCGGGTATGCTATATTTGGGCCACACATAACCGCTACAGTATATAATACTGCTATTCCTAGAACTGTATGAGCCTGACTTTACACTGGCAATACATGTCTGGCATGATTCATCTGCAATTTGTCTCATTTCTAACCCATTTTCTTACTGGACAGCATCAGCCTCCACCCTTACACTTATCATAACTGCCCGACATGACGGAATATTTCCACAATGCTTCACATTCAATGATGTGAGCCAGAAACATAATGTGATAAATTTTTAGCTTCCTCTTCTAATTAATACTGAGACAGAGTCTTGTGTGGCATTGTGTCCGCTGCCCTGACAGCATCGAGTGGACCTGCACGGCCAACCATAACAGCACATGGAGGGGTGGGCGTGGGGGGTGTATTATAGCCGGACAGGATGGTCATAAAATCAAAATGGCTCCCACTGCCAACATCTCTGTGCCAACAAAAATACACAACTTTCAGGAGGAGGAGGAGAGACTGGTGTAACATTAGGGATTAAGGCCTACATTGTGTACAGTAAATCAGCAGGAGACAACAGGGATTTGGAGCAGGCAGTGATTTTGACATCTGGTGATCCCTGAGAGGGTTTGATTATAGGCGTCAGGCTGCACTAAGCACATGTTACGGAACAAAATAATTTAGGTAAACAGCCATTTTGCAGCTTTTGGCTTAGCAAGGTCTGGAAACGGATGATGGCAGACAACGGACTCATGCTTGTGCGATGACCAGATATTGTTTCTAGATATTTAATGGTAGTTTGCATTCATAAAATATATTACACTGTCTCCGTTGGTTGTTCAGTTTCCTGGTTAATTAGCGGTTTGATTTTTCCTTTTCTCTATCTTATCTACTTGTGTGACTGCATTTGTTGTTTGTCTCATTTTTTCCTGCCATTGTGTCATGCGTGTTTATTTTCCCATTGAGTGCAGAGTTTCCCAAAATTCTTTATGCTCTGCCCCACCAGAATGATGTTTATCCAGCCTCTGTGTTCGACGGATCTGTAAATCGTGTGTGTTTGAGTAACTGTAGGAAAAAGAGGCTCTGGTCCTGTGTCACGCTCCCCTCCTGCAAAGTTTGTTTTTAGATCTGCCCCACAACAATACCCGACTCTCCCCCGTACACACATCTATCTCGCACACACCGCGCACAGAGCTCACTGAGAAAACAAGCGACAGCCATAACAACGGCTCGAACAGGAGCTGCTCTCTGTAGGAAAACCTGTGCTCACTTCCCAGGCTCCCGGCTGGGACCACTGTCCTATTATACACTACAGTACATGAAAGTCCCCAAAAAGTCAGGAAAACAACACTTGACGTTTTTTGGCTCCATTACATAAGACTGCATTGTGGATTTAAAAATTCTGCTCTGGGGAAAACAAAAGAAAAATGCAGCTTTGATGTTTAGAATAATAAATACTGACATCTGTCCCTGAGGTAGCGGGGAAGAAAGCTCCTTTGTTTTAACTTGTTTCTCCACCGGTTGGCCTGTGACTAAAGGAGGGTGAGAACTTTGTTTCTGACTCTTTCAGAACTTAAACACACACAGACCGTTATTATTTTTCACCTGTCTACCCTTTTCTGTCTCACCCCTCTTTTCCTCCATGGGGGGCTTTAATTAAATGTGTTGCTGCAACAACAGGTACTCACTCACAGCCTCCTATTAGTTATATATATATATATATATATATATTTAAATGAATTAGGGAAGTCTGTGACACGCTGGAATCAACTTCTGCAGTAATGGGCTGTAGCTTTCATTGACATTAGATTCAAGTTATATTGTCAGTTTTATTTAAGATAAGAAACTACAGTACAGTACAAGTAAAGTAAACTACAGTACAAGAACAGATGCATATGGATAAGTAACTTTAAAAAGCTACATTATGAGCATCTACTATACACAAAATGAAGCATGAATTACAAAATTAAAAGGTACAAAAATACAAATGGAGACATTTTTATTGAAAGATATAGGGTCCTAGGGTCAAAGGGTCCTTTGTAGAGACAGTGAGGATGTATTTTAATTTTTATTTGATATATTTTAAATGAGGTGGCTTTCTAGATCATTGGTTTCTGGACTGTTTGAGTACAGATTGATAATAGAAAGTCAAGCTGACCCTCTGTTAGTGTCTGAAGTGACACCTCCGCAGGGTTCAAGAGACGAGTTTTCCCTGTGCAGTGGGACATGTCAGGAGGTCACGATGAGGTCACGACCCCGCCGGCTCACCCTGTGTTTCTCTTGTGTTTCCGCCTCTCAGATCTTGGATGAGATCGCAGAGCACGGGATCAAAATTTATCAGCTACCTGACGCCGACTCTGACGAGGACGAGGAGTTCAAGGAGCAGACCAGAGTCCTGAAGGTGAGAGAGGGACACACAGCTGACGTCAACTGTTACAAAACTATGTCAGACGCTTCCTTCTGCTGGTTTAGTGATAGATACCATTCTCTTCCTATTCATCCTTGCTTCATCCCCTCCTCTCTTGATACCTTTATTTTCCATGTCTCCTTCCATATCCTTTCCTCTGACTTTGTTTCTCTCCGGGGATCCACTGACCTTTATCTTCCTTTCCCAGGCGAGCATTCCCTTTGCTGTGATTGGCTCCAACCAGCTGATTGAGGTGAAGGGGAAGAAGATCCGTGGTCGTCTCTACCCCTGGGGAGTAGTTGAAGTGGAGAACCCCGAGCACAATGACTTCCTCAAACTACGCACCATGCTTGTGTGAGTCTCCCTGCTTAAGTACTAGGATTTTCGGAAGGAAAGTCTTTTAAAACCTTGACAGAACTTCTTCTTCATTAAGCTGGTTGTAAAAGTCCACTAGAGAGAGAGTTTACAGCAACGCTCTACTGCCTCCCAGTGTTTGAAGAAAGGATTGCCTGTGTGTTTGTTGCAGGACCCACATGCAAGACCTCCAGGAGGTAACTCAGGATCTGCATTATGAGAACTTCCGCTCAGAGAGGCTGAAGAGAGCGGGCAGGTGAGACACTGATTTATATCACATAAACAGCAGATGAGCGGCTCTATTTCAAGCAAGGTTTTCTTAACTAAATATATTTTGTTACTCTGCAGGGATGTGGATGAGGAGGTGGTGGATAAGGACCAGATCCTGCTACAGAAAGAGGCCGAGGTAAGAACACACACACAGCTGCAGGCAAACTCGTTTTCTCGTCTCACTTTGTGCTAAAATGTGTCGTGGTTGATCCAATAGATAAATACAGATGTGCAGGCTCCAAAAACAAGTTCATATTAATATAATTTCACATGCCATATTTATGTTAAAAGAGGTAATCATTCCTCCTCTCCTTACTGGCTGTGAAGTGCTTCCTAATGCAACTCTTCTGGGAGGAATTGGGGACAAAATCTACAGTCCTTTCGCTGTTCTGTGCAAAACAAAGTTAAGTTGTAGCAAATATGAAGCTTCAGCAGTTTGAGTTTCAGTCTTTTTAGTACAAAATTCACTTTTCACTTTTTTCTTAAAGGACCATACCAGTGCTTTTGTACAATTAGCCCAGAAATCTTGTGTGCTTACAACTCACATTAATTCATCTTCAGAGATGTTTTTCTTATCAAAGCTATGTAGTCTTTTCTCTTTCCTCTGGTCTTATGCGTATATATCACTATATATCTATTTATGGAACTACACAGAAGGAAAGTAGATCTCTGCCATGGAAATTAGTTCCAGGATAAAAGATCAGTTTATGAGCCAAATAATAATTATCATGAGTTATAAATGCAGATAAATACAAAATATTTCAAAAGGTGAAATATGGCTGCATGCTTTGGGAAATGACTGGCACTAATGGAAGGTGTAAGCAGATAGTAATTATTTGGCTTAAACATGCAAAACCACTGGTATGGTCCTTTAAATCCCTGTGTAATGACCTGTATCTGTTTTACTATGACAAAGGTATCCACTTGATTTGGCAAACGCAGACTGCTGAAGCCTCATATTAGCTTCAACTGAACTTAAGCACTCTTTCAGTGTACATATGGGCATGTTAGTATCGTATTAAGACAGACTTAAAAAAATACAAACCTATCCTTTAAAAACACACAAGATGATCTGATCACTCAAACCACAGTAACCCGTGTGACCTGAGTACCGTATGTAGGGAAGCGTAAATGCAGACTCAACATGACTCATCTTTGTTGTACATATGGCATTATAGGTCCAGGTCGAACCAGGAGACCTGTCCATTCTTCAGTGTCAGTTTATTTTAGAAAGAGAAAGTTTTTTAAATGTATTTTCTTCCCACAATCTTCCATATGTATTGTTTACCTTTTGGGCCATGGAGCCTGCATGTCGTCAGGCAATAACCTGTTTCCTGATTGCTCTTGATTGGCCTGTTTGTGTGCAATCAGAGCTGTTGGTAAACAATGTGCCCAGGCAGGATATGCCATCACTTCCTGCCTGGATGTCCTGGCCCAGTTTTATGGTGGGAATGACCTCAGTAGTGTGAGGAGCCCAAAACACAAAGCTGGAGAGACAGTGGTCCATTTGTTTATGTGTTGTCAGGGTTCTGGGTCGGAGGAAATATTACAGTAACTGATGTTACTGTACTTAGACTTACACATGAAAAGCTAACACTTTATTTTACAGGTCCATACGTTTCTAATAATTTCCTACGAAGGAACTGTTATTTCTTAGAAAGGTTCCTGGAAAGGCTTTTGTAATTTTGTACTTATTATAGAGAAAATGGAGACAGTGTTCAATTGTTACACTTTCAATGAATTAATTCAAATGAATTGGTAGTGTCAGTGCACAATAGGTAATCTGTCACATTTGTCTTCCTGTGTAGATGTAAATTACAGGCAAACATACAATTCACTAAATATTAAGATTTAGTGAATTGTATGTTTAGGTAAGTTTAAATTGATCCCTGTAAATTTCTGCAGAAATTATGATTTTAGTATTTATATATATATATATATGTGTATATGTGTA